>JAGEOH010000160.1:0-83000 GCA_032207245.1 Pardosa pseudoannulata
GTATCTCGTTCAGAATCCCATTAATTCCAATGATGAACAGGGTCACACTCAATACGCTTCCCTGAGGAACTCCTTCTTCTTGAATAAAAGTGCGAGATAATGTATTTCCTACTCTAACACGGAAATTTCTTAAGGCCAAAAAGTTTTGAATAAAAACAGGCATATTACCACGCAACTCTAAATTGAACAGCTGCTGTATAATTCCATGACGCCAAGTGCGGTCATATGCCTTTTCTACATCGAAAAACACCGACACCAAATGCTTCCGTTTAACGAAAGCATTCCGAATTCTGGTTTCCAACTCTATGATATTATCTAACGTGATCCTTCCACGACGGAAACCACTCTGAAAATTTGATAGGTAATTATTTTCCTCCAGGTAGTATATCAGACGAACGTTTATCATTTTTTCAAGAATTTTGCATAAACAGTTCGTCAGAGCTATTGGACGGTAGCTGAGAGGATTCGATGGGTCTTTATCAGGTTTTAGAATCGGATTACAATAGCCTCTCTCCACGAGGAAGGGAAGTTATGTTCTCTTCATATTCTAATGTAAAGTTTTAGAAGGTTGAACATGGAAACTGAAGACAAGTTCACAGCATTGATTCTATTCCGAATCCTGTGCTTCACAACCTTCCTGCTTATGATCCTGCTCTCCCGAGTTCTGCAAAAAGACCTACAGCAATTATTTACCGCTCTGACATGTCGATTCCTCCATCTAAAAGGAGGAGAAACGAGTGAAGCACAGTTTTCAGGGCCCGGCTTGAATTTGTTTTCTATTGGCACTGTTACTTTTCCTTCTTTCACCGAGTAGGTATAGCCTAGTCGGTAACGTGCCTGCCTCGTTTAGCTCTTAAGCTCGGGGTTCCGCATTCTGTTCCCGCCGATGGACAATTTTTTTCAAAATCCCAAATTTTATTTTGTTTTAAATTTATTAATTATTTCTGGCTTGCCCTATTTTTTGGGGCATCGCATCATTTCAGCTGAATTTCGTGGACGAGTTGCTCGACCGGGACGACCATCATGAGGTAAGAGAATCTCTTAATACTGTTTTTAGTGCTGTAAGATGCAATTCTCATAATATTTTTGATTACTTAGATAACATGTTTTTAAAATGTTTTTCAATGCATTACGTGTTTTTATTAATGGTCATTTAAGTGTATACCATGTTGAGATGATTTGTGGTGAAGACGATGTCATTAGAATTATTGATAAACCTAAATGGTTGGTTGGTTGAATGGGGTTTTATGGCACTGAGTCCTCATGGGACATATTGTGCCAAACAAATAGTTAAACCCTAAAACTACAATCAAGTTAAAACAGTTATCAATTGAGAACAGAAGATAAAATCAAACATGTTAAAAATACAAAACCAGTGTAGAAAAGATACATAAACCCAAAGTAAAGAAAACGACAATGAGGCATAAAATTCAGATGTAACAGTAAAAACCAATGTGTTTTAAAAACAGGAAGAGATTAGAATGAGGCGAATTATTTAAAATATCTTTAATGTTAATAGATGACGAATTAAAATAATGAATACGATGTTGTGTGAACCGGGGACAATCAATGAGGACATGCTTAACGGAGATGACTACATTACATTGATCGCAAATTGGAGCAGATTCTCCAAGTAACAAATGGCGATGAGTAAATCGCGTATGACCAATCCGGAGGCGAGTGAGAACAACGTCATGTCTCCTAGATGGCAACGTACTCCAATCTTCAATGTTTGGTTTAATTGTATGCAATTTATTATCAGTCTCTCCATCCCAAGAACTCTGCCACTTCCTATACAACAGATTTTTTATATATTTTTTAACATCACAGAGAGGAAAAGAGATATACATAAAGTCACTAGCAGTTTTTGCAGCTTTATCAGCATCTTCATTACCTTTAATTCCCACATGTGAAGGAATCCAGCTGAAAAGAACGGAAAAACCCACAGATTTCAGGCTGTCAATGAGGTCGAGGACCTGGAATATTAGAGGGTGACTTTTGTATCTGGGTGAAGAGAGAGATTCTAAAACGCTTTTTGAGTCAGAATAAAATATATAGTTGCCTTTCTCACGACGTGCTACCTCTTCCAAGCCTTTAAGAATGGCTAAAATTTCTGCAGAGTAAATAGAAAACGCTGCATGCAATTTAAAACTATATACATGGTCCTCTATAACAAAGGCACACCCCACAAAATTACCCTGTTTAGACCGTCAGTAAAAACAGGTGTAAAAGTAGAGAATTTTTGTCTATGTTGCATTAAAAATTTGGTAATAAACAATATCAGGGGTAAACCCTTTGTCAAAGTTTTTAAAAGGATTAAGAAATGTAAAATTGGAAAAAGTCCAAGGAGGTTTAAAATTGTCAGTTCTTAAAATGCCACAGTTAAAAAACCCGATTTCGTCTAAAGTATTTTTGATCCTCTGATGAAAAGGAAGGATACATGAAGGTCTAGCAGAGTAAAAACGCATGAGACAGTGACTAAAATTATGGTTTTTTACAGGATGATGTGTGACTGATGAGACTTTAAAATAATAACAAATAGATAAAAATTTCCTTCTAAGACTAAGAGGTTCGTCATAGCAGTCAACGTATAAACTTTTAACAGGAGAGGTTCTAAACGCTCCTGAGCAAAGGCGTAGAGCAGAGTGGTGAATGAAGTTCAGTTTTTCTAGGACAGATTTCCTAGCTGAACCATAAACCACACAACCGTAATCCAGTTTGGAGCGAATGAGTGCACGATATACTTTCAATAGGGAAAGTCTATCTGCACCCCAAAAAGTACTAGAAAGAACTTTAAGAATGTTAAGAGACTTCTCGCATTTTTTCCTCAAGTCCACAATATGAGGTAAAAAGGTAAGTTTGCGGTCAAAGGTTATACCCAAGAATTTTACATGGCTCAAAACATTTATCTGGTTCCCTCCGATATAAATTTCCGGATCTGGTTGGAAGACCACGCTTTCGGGTAAAGTCTATGCAAGAGGTTTTAGTGTTGGAAATAGTAAAGCCGTTCTCGTTCGACCAGTTGACTATTTTATTGACTGCAGCTTGTAGTTGCCTAACAATAAAACGCATATCCGCTCCTTCACAACAAATATGAAGGTCATCAACATAAAGATTTCCCTTTACGGATGTGGGAATTACTTTTAAAATGCCATCGATGGCGACATTAAAAAGTGTGACACTGAGGACACTCCCTTGTGGCACGCCCTCTTCTTGAATGTAAACATCTGAAAAAACATTTCCAATCCGGACTTGAAACTGCCGCAGATATAAAAAATTTTTGATAAAAATTGGCAGGTTACCCCTTAAGTCAAGATTGTATAAATTACGCAATATGCCGTACCTCCACGTGCGGTCATATGCTTTTTCAATGTCAATAAAAATAGAAACAAGATGATGATTTTTAACAAAAGCGTTCCGAATTTTGGTCTCTAAATCAACTATATTATCAATTGTGGATCTGCCACGACGAAACCCGCTTTGAAACACAGACAATATGCCATTACTTTCTAGATAGAAGACCAGACGAGCATTTACCATTTTTTCTAAAATCTTGCACAAGCAGTTAGTAAGAGCAATAGGACGATAGTTTAGTGGGTTCTTAGGATCTTTGTTGGGTTTTCAAGATGGGAATAATAATGGCCGTTCTCCAGGTGGATGGAAAGGTTTGTTCTTGCCAAATTCTGTTATATAAATGAAGAAGGTTATTTATAGATTCTGGTGAGAGGTTTTTAAGCATGACGTAAGAAATATTGTCAGGGCCGGTAGCTGAATTGTGGGTGTTACGCAAAGCTTCATTTAATTCATATAAGGTAAAGTCGCTATTATAAGGTAATCGAGTTTTGGTTTTGAAATTTAAAGGCTTTCTCTCGGCAACTAATTTGGTTCGATTGAAAGGGGACTGGTAACTATTACTTGAACAAATATCAAAAAAGACCGATGCTATTGTATTTGTAATGTCTTTTAAGGAAGATACGGTGCTATTTTTATATTGGAGGATGTTGATTTGGTTATTAGGGAAATGTCCCGAGGCCCGTTTAACTTTATCCCATAATTGCTTACTGCTAATTTTACTAGAAATGCTACTGATGTATTTCCTCCATGAGTCTCTTTGGCTATTTCGTAAGGTGCGCCTAAATACAGCTCTACATTTTTTATAGTTAGAGAGATTTTCAGAAGTAGGGTATCTTTTAAAGATACTCCAGGCCTTCCTCTGCATTTTATATGCAGCACGGCAGTCATCGTTCCACCATGGCTTTGTTTGTTTCCGGCAGTGACCAGAAGACTTTGGAATGGAATTATCTGCTGCAGCTAAAATTGTTTCCGTGACGTTTTGGACCACCTTTTCTATGGAAGGTTCCTCAACCATATCACTTGAGATGACAGCTAAATACTTGAACTTATCCCAGTTTGCTTTTTTAATTACGTAGCGAGGTATATTAGGATTAGGAGTGGCGCAGATATCAGGAGTTAAAATTATTGGGAAATGATCACTATTGCGTAAATCGGAATCTACAGAAAACTTGAACAAAGGAAGGAGTTGGGGAGAGCAGATTGCAAGATCAAGGGCGTGATAGGTTTTTGAGGGAAAATGGAAATAAGTAGCCTGGTTCGTATTGAATATACAAAGATTGTGATCTGAAAGTAATTGTTCAATTTGTTTGCCTCGTCGGTTAACATCAGAGTTGCCCCAGAGAGTACTATGGCCATTTAAGTCACCAATAATTATGAAG
Organism: Pardosa pseudoannulata; assembly: GCA_032207245.1. NCBI lineage: Eukaryota > Metazoa > Arthropoda > Arachnida > Araneae > Lycosidae > Pardosa > Pardosa pseudoannulata. The sequence goes on from JAGEOH010000160.1 coordinate 4,734, forward strand.
GGTTTGGGAAGTTCCTTTATTAGGTTATTGAGATATTTCTGTGGAATAGGACTATTGGGAGGTAAATAAATGCTGCAAACTGTAATTAGTACGTTGGTATGGATTCTGACTGCGACTGCTTGTAGATCGGTTTGAAGGGTTATCTGAGAGGACGGGTAGTCATGCGATATAAAGAGGGCTACACCACCTGATGCCCTACCACCAGTGACATGATCCTTCCTATAGGTGGTTAAAACGACGAATTTTAGCGAATTTGCACTCATCTAGAAAAGTCTCCTGGAGTGCAAAACAAGCAGGGTGGATGTTATTCACTAAATCTCTGATATCGGAGACATGGGCTTTAAAGCCGTGACAATTCCACGAGAAAAGAGCCATTATGGACAAAACAGATATGAGGGAAAACCTGGAACCTAAGGGACGGAGTTCGGAGTCTCCGCCTCGGAACCAGAAGATGAGGATTCAGTTGACATGTCTTCTTCAGGAGAGACGTACATTTTTATAGGCTCGTCAGCAAACATAACTTCAGCTTTATCGTCTTTTAAAAAATCTGCACGTTTCATTTTAGTTTTTATTTTAACTGCAGGAGGTGGTAGTTTCTGACGTAGTGGATGGTTTGGTGGTAAGGGTTTTAGCCGCTTTTTGGTATTTTGTTTATTGCTTTTGTTATTAATTTCGCAAGCAATATTTGCATCCTTTTTTTACAGGAGAATTTTTATTGTTTATCGGAGGTACTTGTTTTGTTGTGCTTGTACTGGTGGACTGTTTTCTATTTTTTACCGAGGTTTCTTTTTCCATTCTATTGAGTATACAAGATTGAGAAATATCTGTTTGGACAGCTACAGATTTTAACGGTTTTCGGATTTAAAGGCTGCTGAATAAGAAATACCAGGTTTAGGGGTGCGAGACAGTACTAGTTTACGGGCGTCGGGATAGGATATATTATTTTTTATTTTCAAAGTTTGGATTTCTTTCTCCCTCTGCCAAGAAGGACAAGAGCGGGAGAAAGAAGGATGAGGCCCTTTGCAATTTACACACAACTGTGCCTTTTGGCAATTTTCAGAGTCGTGGCCAACTTCTGCACAGCGGGCGCAGGTAGTGGTCCCACGACAAGATAATTTTGAATGGCCAAACCGTTGGCACTGGAAGCAGCGTAAGGGGTTCGGAATATACGGGCGTACTGGACAACGGAGGTAAGCTGCTGTGATATATGACGGGAGATTTGGGCTATTGAACGTTAGTATTATGTGTTTAGTGTTTTGCATAACGCCACCACGACGAATAGTGATACGTTTTACATGGATTACTCCTTGGTCTCTTAGATTGTCTAGAATTTCATCCTCAGATGAGGTGAATAGATCGGATTCCGATATTACGCCTTTGGAATTATTCAAACTATTGTGTGGTAGTACTATGACTGAGAAAGAACCTAATGTGGTAAGGGATACAAGAGTTTGAGCCTGAGATGCACTAGTAGCTTTTATTAGAAGATCTCCAGAATTAAGTTTCTTGAGAGATTCCACATCACCAACAGCAGATTTTATAATTTTGTGGATTACAAAAGGTGATATATTCTTGAAACTGTCATCGGTTAATTTTTTAATGATAAAGAAACGTGCGTTTGTACTTATTAAATTGACACTTCGTTGCTCTCCAAGAGAGTTATGAGGGGGGGGAAAGGAAGCCATGATAAAGAAAATAAATTTCGGACCCCGGCGGCACCACCCACCATGGAGCCCAACAAGGGGATGCAGAAACCTGCACCAGTGCTAACCGGGATCTATACGGTCACAGGTACTTCTGAAGCTGCTACCACCCTTAACGCAACAGTCCAGAGAGTACACCGATCACTTAGTCCGAGCCGAAAGTCGACCAGCCGATTGATACATGTGGACCAGTATGTACCTCCCGTTTACACGAAGCCGAGGCCAAAGCAACGTGTTGGAAACTCCCCGCCAAAATGGAAATTCCATAAAAGATGATTTCCCCCACGGGAAGTCCCCTCAATTACCAGGATCCTCATTTCCGGGGACACGGGTCTCCACGCACGGCAAACACGTGGGCAGTTAACAGTTCGCGAGAGGCTATGTTCAGGACGGAACATAGCATCACGAGAAAAGCCCTCACTTCCAAAGAAGTAACCACAACGAGGGAGAAAAAGAAAGAGCAAAGTAGAAGACGAGAGGAGAGGAAACGGAAAAAGAGATTAAAGTTCGCTGGGGTACCTCGGGATTGCGACACCCGTGTTTACCTAAAGTAGGTAAACCCCCTGAGGGGTTTTTAATAGAGAAATCAATTGCCTTAGAGATCGCTAATAATTCTGATTGGAACACTGTACCTATGTTGCCCATGTTGAAAATTTCTTTATAAACAATATTTTCTTTTATTACCACCAAATAAGCAAACCCAAGGCGACCGTTTAATTTAGACCCATCAGTATAAATCATTAGATTTTTACACTCGTTATCCGATCTATTCCATGGGATACGAAAAGTTTTCCAAGGAGGATCGGCATGAACAACATCCCAGTCTACATCATCATGATTAATTGTTTCATCATACAAATCTATACTCATCTTTTTATATTTTAAATTATAGAGTAGTTTATTTGAGTGACATATTAGATCAATAGGGATAACTCCTGATAAGACTTGTAAGCCAGCAGTTGATACCGTTCTATAGGCTTTTGTAATGTTTAATAGTATTAACCTTTGAATAGAATTTAAAGATCTATTAAGTCTAACATTATCTCTGTACCAAATTTGGGAATTGTGAGTAATTTGTTTTTCAAAAATATTATAATTAATTTCTTTTAAATTTTTTGAACTAATGCCCCATTTAACCTTAGAAATTGCACTTAATCGAGCCAATTGATTAGTTATTTTTTCTTTAAGGTAATGAATATGACTCATCCAAGAGAGTTTATGATCTATTACTGTGCCTAAAAAATTAATCTCTTTAACATATTTTATTTTATTCCCCCCAATACGAATAATAGGAAGTGCTTGAACGCTTTTACATTTTTTGAAGATAGTATATAAGCATTTTTCATTGCTAAAATTAAGCTTACACCTCTGTGCCCAGTCTTGAATTTTATCTAATAAAGGGTCAACCATTAGTTTTAAACTTTTAACTGCTTTAGCTCTGACCAAAATACAAATGTCATCAGCATACGCTTGAATTTTATAATTTTCTCCCTCCCCTAAAATTTCATTGATGGCCAAAAGCCATAATTTAGGACCAAGACTAGAACCCTGAGGAACGCCGCGATCGTAGTTTTTAATATAATCATTACTTATTACTATTCTGTTGGAAATGAAAGAAATTAAGCTAGATTTAAGATAAGTGGGGATATTCAGTTGAACAATTTTATTTTTTAAAAAGCTCCAATTAATGTTGTCGAAGGCGCCCTTAATGTCTATTGTAAACATCGCTGAATAAAAATTTAAATTATTTGAATAACTTATAAAACTTAGAGCGCTATCCAAAGCCTGAGCAGTGGACTTGCCTTTTCTGAAGCCGAACTGCAGTGGACTAAAAACATCCAATTCTAAATAGTAGTCTAATCGGGTACATAACAATTTGTCAAACACTTTTCCCCAAACTGGGAGCAAACTAATTGGGCGATAGGCTTCAGGATGTGAAGCATCTCGACCCGGCTTGATACATAATTTAACGATGGCTTTTTTCCAGATGTCTGGAAAGTATCCAAAATTTAAACACAAATTAAAAAGATCAATAAATAAATTACTATTGGCAATAAACAATTCAACATAAAGTTCCTTTACAATTAGGTCAAAACCTGGAGATTTTTTATTAGCCATATTGTCAAAAACACGGACAATTTCATCATAAGAAACCGGATAAAACTCAAAATCATTACTTAAATCAGAAATGAAATTATCCCCACTAAAACCAAAATGACTGTCAATAATATATTTAATAATTAATTTAAAATCGTAAATTAAATCCCCATTCAAGTTAAAAACCGCGTTCTGAGTTAAAGGTCGAGATGAATTAACATAGGCCATAATATCATGGTATCTACCAGAATTCAAATTGAAAGTGATAAAGTTTTTAAAACAATCTCTTTTTGTGTTTAATATTTGTTTCTTATAGTGAGCCAAACATTTTTGATAATTAATACGATAAATTTTACGTCTATTTGGGTCTGATTCTCTTTGGAATCTGCGCCTTTTAGCTCTTACTTTACTTCTCAGAATCTTAAGACTGTCATTCCACCAGGGAGAGTTTTTCCAATTCTTATTTAATTTTTTCCTTTCATTCTGTTTAATAATGTTGAAAAATTTCGTTTGAATCTGATCAATGGGGCAATCAATATTATGCTTATCTTCAATCTCAACCCTAAGGCTACCAAAATGATTATTTAAATCTATTTTTAAATTTAACCAGTTAATTTTCCTTAAGTTAATTTTCATCTTTATTTCCTCCACGAAATTTTTGCTACAAATTTCGACTTCTATTAAGTTATGATCACTTGCTGAAATTCTATCTATTACTTTAAAATTAACTTCCAATTCAGAGCTATTATTACTGAGTAATAGATCAATCCAACTCACCCCTCTACTAGATTGGTAAGTTGGAATGGAATCAAAACTATTATGAATTTTTAAATTCTTTTTGATTACAACTTCCAATAATTTACTTCCCCTATTATCAAGTGGATGAATATCCCAAAGTAATGATTTTGCGTTAAAATCTCCTAAGATGAACATTGGCTTATCAGAATATTTCCCGATAAGATTTTCCAAAATGAATAAATTATTTTCAATGTCTTCACTGGGAGAACAATATACAGAAATAATATAAAAACTAATATTACATATTTCAACAGACACCAGTATTATATCATTAGATATTAGAATGCAAACACAGGTTAAATTTTTATGAACAATAAGACCTACTCTTGGTCTGTCTAAAGTTTGAATAATACAATAGTTTAACGGGAAACCAACTATTTTTTTATCAATGGTGTAAGGCTCATTTAGCGAGACAATAAAATATTTATACGATATAATGTCTTGTGAAAGCTGGGCGGATGCCGCCCGAGCATTTCCTAAATTGATGTGGGCTATTTTAAAAGAATTTGGATAAACTTTATACATAATCGGTTCTTTCTATTATTTTATCTCGCTCCTTGAGCCATATTTTACAGTTTTTGTTTAAACAACTATGATTTGTGTCCCATTTAGTTGTGAATTTAGTATTATAGTTCACACAATTGGAACATTTTTCTTCATTTTTACATTCTTTAATTGAATGATCTTCACTTCCACATCTGAGGCAACTTTCTTTATTACGGTATATCTTCCCAATGTGGCCATATTGACCACATTTGTAGCATAACAAGGGTCTTACGTTTTCCTTAATGTTGATTCTTTGCCAGTCTAATTTTAGTTTGTTATCTTTTATTTTTTGGAAAACAGTGGGATCAAGCTCGACTATCCAATTTTTACCGCGACGTGATTTTAAACTATATTTAATAGTTAATTGATCTGCGTTTTCAATTATCTCATTATTGTCTAATATTTTTTTTGCTAGTTCTTCTCGATCAATTTCTTCATCAACGTCATAAAGAACGACATGAGGATGTCGAACTTTTGGTTTGGTAATTTTGTAGTCTTTTGGTAATGAGGTTTTGCTTTCTAATACACTTACCAATTTGTCTAAATCTTCTTTTGTTTCCGTATTTATTACTATTCCTCCATCTCTGATGTTTCTGATTTCTTGAATAGAAACTTTCAGCTCTTTAGGGTTGATCGAACTCTTGATGTCTTTTAATGTGGCGGAACAACTCTGTTCCTCTTTTGGCTTTACGATTGCTGCATAGCTTTTTCTTAGTTTACTTAAGCTACGGCTTCTGGATCTTAATTTTATGTTGCTCGCTTTTTTAGTGACAGCAGCATATGTTGGAGTTGCGACTTTAGTTTCAGTTTGTCCTTTTAAGTATGAAATAGCTTTACTTTGTTGTATTATGATTTTAATAAGGTTTTGCACTTCTTTATGGATCTTAGATTGAGTTTCTTTCTTTATATCTCGGTGAGAAGTTAATTTTATTAGTTCTTCCTGTACATTAAGTGCGGTTTTGAATAACTCATCATTATCGTCCATTTCCTCCGCAGAATTTTTCATTGTACCATGTTCTAATGGATTATTATGTCCTTGATTAATTAATCCATCACTACATGTAAATGGTGTCTCCTTGACAACCTCCGTGGACATGTTTTATGAATAATAAAATATTTAAGCACGTGAAAATAAAATAAAGTCAATGAGATTTAAAATCTCGTGCTCACTTTTAGAAATGTTCAGTGAGTAAATTAATGCCAATAATCATCGCCAATGACGAGAATGTAATTGGCATAAAAATAAAAATGGAAAAAATGGAAAAACAAATATAACATAATAAGAGATATAGCAGTAAAGACAATTATGAAATAGAAATATAGACAGAAATAAATTATAAATAACAAGAAAATGGAAATTTAAGAAGAAACAATAAACTTAAATTAAATCACAGGAAACAAAGAATAATGTTAAATCAAAGTTACAATATAATACATAATAAATAACATTGGTGAATAACATTAAAATATATAATGGCGAAAAGAATAAGATAATAAATATATAAAACATAAAAAAATAGAAAAGAAAATAACTACTAATAAACTATGCACAGAAAAACATAATTATATATAAGATAAAATAAGCACAATAATAATAATTACAGTATAAATTCAATAACATTTAAATGAATAAAATGGCCAAACAAATTTACATTATAGAAATACAAAATGAAAAAAAATTAAATTAAAGTAAATACTTGACCGAAAACTATGAAAAAGAACTCGGTGGAAAGCCGAAGAGTACAGGAAACATAAATAAACGCTGAAGGACTAAAAGCACAGGGAATACGCAAGAAAAACCTGCAAAATAACGGAGCTCAGAAAAACGCCGGCAACAAACTTGACAGTATTGTTTCATCTCATCCTATTTTTTTTTATTTTTGAGGGTAAGTAAAAACTTAAAACAAGTTGTAGGTAATAATGATCCGTATTACATAGGATGTACATCGTGTTGATCTCTGTCAACATTTGTACACCATTCTAAACTATTAAACTTTCTGAGTTTGAGTCAAAATATAATAGGGTAGGATGCTAGCAGAATGGGTAGTGCGCTACTCTTCGAAACTGGAATTCGTCGGCTTGAATCTCACTGATGGAATGATTTCATTGATGATTTATTTGTATTTCTTTAAAAACTATAGTTCTCAAGTTCTGAAGTAAGTCAATCGTGACGGCAGATTGAAGATTTAACAAATGATTAATACTCGCAGTCGATTCAAGGTTGAAATACATGGTTTAACAAATATGGTACCCTCTTAAAGGTTTTTAATTTTTTTAGTGTTAGAGTAAACACATTGTTTTTATACTTTAGAATACAACTGAAGAAAAACTAGTTAAAAACCAAAACCTTTTAAGTTGTCCAATATAAGTTCATTTTCCACTCTGGATAGGGTTGGGCATTTTTTCTAGGTGGCACTTAAGTTGTGAATGTGAGAAAAATATTAATATATTAACACTTTACTGCCGGTCATCGATTAATCGACTTTTAATCCAAATCGCTTACCGACCGGTCGTCGATTAATCAATTTTTGATCTTTCTGTTAGATTTGGTTAGGTTAGATTTACAAGCAGCAGGCATTTCGCATTCTTTATTCAGATTCTTTTTTCTAAGCTTTAGTTCTTAGAAATGAATGGAAGTCTGGGGCGCCCGAAAGCTGCAAAAGCCTAGGGCGCCCGAAAGCGGCAAATTCTGGGGCGCCCGAAAGCGGAAAATTCAGGGGCGCCCGAAAGCTGCAAAGAATCGGGCGCCCGAAAGCTTCAAAATCTGGGGCGCCCTAAAGCAGGAAAAGTCTCGGGCGCCCGAAAGCAGGAATAGTCTCGGGCGCCCGAAAGCGGCAAAGTCTGGAGCGCCGGAAAGCGGCAAAGTCTGGGGCGCCCGAAAGCGGCAAAGACTCGGGCGCCCGAAAGCTGGAAAAGTCTCGGGCGCCCGAAAGCGGCAAAGACTCGGGCGCCCGAAAGCTGGAAAGTCTCGGGCGCCCGAAAGCTGGAAAGTATCGGGCGCCCGAAAGCTGGAAAAGTCTCGGGCGCCCGAAAGCTGGAAAAGTCTCGGGCGCCCGAAAGCTGGAAAAGTCTCGGGCGCCCGAAAGCTGGAAAAGTCTCGGGCGCCCGAAAGCTGGAAAAGTCTCGGGCGCCCGAAAGCTGGAAAAGTCTCGGGCGCCCGAAAGCTGCAAAGACCCGGGCGCCCGAAAGCTGCAAAGTCTGGGGCGCCCGAAAGCTGCAAATTCTGGGGCGCCCGAAAGCGTTAATGTGTGGAGCGCCCGAAAGTTGGAAAGATTCGGGCGCCCGAAAGCTGGAAAGTTTGGGGCGCCGGAAAGCGTAAAGTCTAGGGCGCCCGATAGCTGCAAATTCTGGGGCGCCCGAAAGCGGAAAAAATGTGGGGCGCCCGAAAGCGGAAAAAATGTGGGGCGCCCGAAAGCGGAAAAGATCTGGGGCGCCCGAAAGCGGAAAAGATCTGGGGCGCCCGAAAGCAGAAAAGATCTGGGGCGCCCGAAAACTGGAAAGACTCGGGCGCCGGAAAGCTGGAAAGACTGGGGCGCCCGAAAGCGGCAAATTCTGGGGCGCCCGAAAGCTGCAAATTCTGGGGCGCCCGAAAGCGGAAAAGTCTAGGGCGCCCGAAAGTTTCAAAGTCTGTGGCGCCCGAAAGCGGCAAAGTCTTGGGTGCCCGAAAACGGCAAAGTCTGGGGCGCCCGAAAGCGGCAAAGTCTGGGGCGCCCGAAAGCGGCAAAGACTCGGGCGCCCTAAAGCTGGAAAGACTCGGGCGCCCGAAAGCTGGAAAAGTCTCGGGCGCCCGAAAGCAGGAAAAGTCTCGGGCGCCCGAAAGCAGGAAATCTCTCGGGCGCCCGAAAGCTGGAAAAGTCTCGGGCGCCCGAAAGCTGGAAAAGTCTCGGGCGCCCGAAAGCTGGAAAAGTCTCGGGCGCCCGAAAGCTGCAAAGACCCGGGCGCCCGAAAGCTGCAAAGTCTGGGGCGCCCGAAAGCGGCAAAGTCTGGGGCGCACGAAAGCGTTTATGCGTGGAGCGCCCGAAAGCTTGAAAGACTCGGGCGTCCGAAAGCTGGAAAGACTCAGGCGCCCGAAAGCGGCAAAGTCTGGGGCGCCCGAAAGCGGCAAAGTCTGGGGCGCCCGAAAGCGGCAAAATCTGGGGCGCCCGAAAGCGGCAAAGACTCGGGCGTTCTAAAGCTGGAAAGACTCGGGCGCCCTAAAGCTGGAAAGTCTCGGGCGCCCGAAAGTTGGAAAGACTCGGGCGCCCGAAAGCTGGAAAGACTCGGGCGCCCGAAATCTGGAAAAGTCTGGGGCGCCCGAAAGCGGTAAAGTCTGGGGCGCCCGAGAGCGGCAAAGTCTGGGGCGCCCGAAAGCGGCAAAGTCTAGGGCGCCCGAAAGCGGCAAAGTCTGGGGCGCCCGAAAGCGGCAAATTCTGGGGCGCCCGAAAGCGGCAAAGTCTTGGGCGCCCGAAAGCGGCAAAGTCTGGGGCGCCCGAAAGCGGCAAAATCTGGGGCGCCCGAAAGCGGCAAAGACTCGGGCGCTCTAAAGCTGGAAAGACTCGGGCGCCCGAAAGTTGGAAAGACTCGGGCGCCCGAAAGCTGGAAAGACTCGGGCGCCCGAAAGTTGAAAAGACTCGGGCGCCCAAAAGCTGGAAAGACTCGGGCGCCCGAGAGCGGTAAAGTCTGGGGCGCCCGAGAGCGGCAAATTCTGGGGCGCCCGAAAGCGGCAAATTCTGGGGCGCCCGAAAGCGGCAAAGTCTAGGGCGCCCGGAAGCGGCAAAGTCTGGGGCGCCCGAAAGCGGGAATGTCTGGGGCGCCCGAAAGCGGCAATGTGTGGGGCGCCCGAAAACTGCAAATTCTGTGGCGCCCGAAAGCTTCAAAATCTGGGGCGCCCGAAAGCGGCAAAGTCTGGGGCTGGTAGTGTCGACGGAAGAACAAGAATAAATGCTAAATTTTATGGATTATCTTATTTATTTTTCCTACATTTTTGTATTCTGCTGCTATTTTTGAGGGTAAGTAAAAACTTAAAACTAGTTGTAGGTAATAATGATCCGTATTACATAGGATGTACATCGTGTTGATCTCTGTCAACATTTGTACACCATTCTAAACTATTAAACTTTCTGAGTTTGAGTCAAAATATAATAGGGTAGGATGCTAGCAGAATGGGTAGGGCGCTACTCTTCGAAACTGGAAAACTGGTAAAGTCTGGGGCGCCCGAAAGCTTGAAAGACCCGGGCTCCCGAAAGCTAGAAAGTCTGGGGCGCCCGAAAGCTGGAAAGACTCGGGCGCCCGAAAGCGTTAATGTGTGGAGCGCCCGAAAGTTGGAAAGACTCGGGCGCCCGAAAGCTGGAAAGTCTGGGGCGCCCGAAAGCTGCAAATTCTGGGGCGCCCGAAAGCGGCAAAGACTCGGGCGCTCTAAAGCTGGAAAGACTCGGGCGCCTTAAAGCTGGAAAGACTCGGGCGCCCTAAAGCTGGAAACGGGCAGGTTGGTTGGTTGGTTGGTTGGCGCTTAATGGCACTGAATCCTCCTGGGATATATTGTGCCAAACACAAGTACTCAGTAAAGAAAAATTTATTTTAAAAATAATTTCTTAGTTTAAAACTTAAGAACGAAGCGATGTTTCGACAAGAAATACGAAAGAAATATATGTAGAATTAAAAAGGTGAATAAAGTGAGATAATATCAAATATGAGGATAAAAACCAATGACTCTTAAAAAGGTAAAAATTTCAGGATGAGGCGACGCATTTAAAAGATATTTGATATCAGGGGTAGCAGAGTTAAAATAATGAAGACGATGTTGATTATAGATGGGACAGTCTATCAGGGCGTGTTTAACAGACATGTTGGTGTTACAATTTTTACATGAAGGTGCTTGATCACCGAGTAAGAGATGACGATGGGTGAACCGCGTGTGTCCAATACGGAGACGGGTGAGGATGACATCGTGCTTTCTGGATGACAGATGGTTCCACTTTTCAACTATTGGCTTAATATTACGCAGCTTGTTATCAATAGTCAAATCCCAAGCGCTCTGCCAGATTTTATAAAAGCAACCTTTTATATATTTTTGCATCACTGCACAGGATAGGAACATCGAGGAACTCAGTTGCAGATTTTGTAGCAATATCAGCCATTTCGTTCCCCTTAATACCCACATGCGACGGAACCCTACAGAAGAGGATCGAGAAACCCACCAGAGTAAGTCTTTCAATGATATGTAGTACTTTAAAAAACAAAAGGGTGACTCTTGCTATTCGGGGAACTCAGCGCCGCCAAAACGCTCTTAGAATCAGTATAAAAAATAAATTTATGATTTTATGATGGTACAAGTGCTCCAAACCTTTCAATATAGCTAAAATTTCCACCGAAAACACGGAAAATGCAGGATGCAACTGGTAGTAGATATTTTTCTCAATCACATACGCACTGCCCAAAAAATTACCATTTTTTGAACCATCAGTAAATACTGGAGAAAACCTGGTATACCTTTGTCTATGATCATAAAATATTTGTTGATGAATCAGAGCAGCAGTCGTGTCTCTGTCAAAATTATTAAAAGGGTTTAAAAAGGTAAAATTGGGTTTTTCCCAAGGTGGCTTAAAAGAATCAGTAGCAAGAATTTGTGCATTGTCAAAATTAATTTCGTTTAAAATAGTTTTGATTCTGTGATAAAAATGAAGGAATGCAAGATGGTTTCGCATTGTATAGGCGAATAAAATACGAGTTAAAATTATGCTTATGTGATGGATGATTAACTTTCGATGAAGTTCTAAAATAATGATGAAGTGATAAAATTTTCCTTCTCAGCTCTAGGGGCTCTTCATAGGAGTCGACGTACAAGCTTTCGACTGGGGATGTTCTGAAAGCACCGGTGCACAAACGAAGTGACATTATGAGGAAGATTTAGTTTGGTCAAAACAGATTTACGGGCAGAATCATATACTACACATCCGTAATCCAATTTGGAACGAATTAAAGCACGATAGATTTTTAAAAGACATGTTCGATCAGCACCCCAAGAAGTAGATGAAAGAACTTTCAGGACATTTATGGATTTTCCACATTTATTTCGGAGATGTTTGATGTGCGGAAGAAAAGTCATCTTACGATCGAACACAATGCCTAAGAATTTTGCTTCATCTCTCGTGTTAATTTTATCACCTGCAAGGTAAATATTGGGATCAGGATGCAAGTTGTGCTTTCGGCATAAGTGCACACCGTGAGTCTTAGATTTAGAGATGTTAAAACCATTTTGGTCACACCAACTTACAATTTTGTCATCGGTTGCCTGTAACTATGTCTCAATAAACCGTGTATCAGCACTCACAAGAAATGTGGAGGTCATCAACATAAAGTGCACCCTTGACAGATTGAGGAATTACTTTTAAAATGTTATCAATATCAATTAGAAAAGGTGTTACACTTAAAACACTGCCTTGTGGTACGCCTTCTTCCTGCATAAAAGTATCAGAATAACTATTACCCACTCTGACATTAAATTCTCGCCCAGATAAAAACTTTTTGATAAAAATAGGGAGATTGCCCCTTAAATTTAAATTATAAAGCTGCTGAAGGATACCATACCGCCAGGTCCGGTTGTAAGCTTTTTCAATGTCGAAAAAAATAGTGACAATATGGTTGCGCCTAACGAATGCATTTCTGATTTTGGTTTCAAGATCTATTAAATTGTCGGTAGTTGACCTACCTCGACGAAAGCCACTTTGAAAATCAGATAAATAGCGGTGTTTTTCAATATAGTAAACCAGCCGAGAGTTTACCATTTTCTCTAGAAGTTTGCATAGGCAGTTTGTTAGCGCGATTGGACGATAGCTTAGAGGATCAGCGGGATTATGCCCTGATTTTAGAATAGGAATTATAGTCGCGAGTCTCCAGGGAGTGGGAAAATAATGTTCCTGCCATATTCTATTGTACAGAAGTAAGAGATTGCTTAAAGAAGAGGAAGAAAGGTTTTTTATTATTTCATAGGAAATATTGTCCGGACCGGGAGAAGTCTTACGAGTATTGTGCAGAGCATTCTGCAGTTCAAATAAAGTAAAGTTACTATTGTATTGTTCTTGACTGTTGCTTTTAAATTTAATTTCTTTTTTCTCCACTATAGTTTTATTTCTAAGGAAAGAAGTACTGTAACCGGCATTAGAACAAGTGTTAGAAAGTGAGGAAGCAATCAGATCAGCGATATCCTTAGGGGAAGATAATGTGTTATTGTTATGATTTAAAATGTTGATATGGTGAGTCGAGTGTAGTCCACAGGAACGCTTTATTCTGTCCCACATCTGTTTACTAGTAGTAGCTGCTGAAACGCTCTCCACGTATTTCTCCACGAATCCCTCTGGCTTTGCCTTAAAATGCGTCTAAACACTGCTTTGCACTTTTTATAGACAGTAAGATTTTCAGTGGTTGGGTAACGACGGAACTTGCACCACGCTCTCCGTTGGTCTTTTTGGGCGTTGCTGCACTCTTCATTCCACCATGGTTTGGTTTGTCGACGAAAACGGCCAGAGGCTTTTGGAATGGCAGCATCAGCGGCAGTAGTGATGACATCTGTTATAAGCTGAACTGCTTCGTCAATGGTGTTATTCAGCATCATTTCTCTACTGATGATTATGAGGCTTCGAAAAGTATTCCAATCTGCGGATTTAAGTATATAATAGGGCATTTTGTTGATATGATTGTTATGCACAGTCGGAATTAAAATTATAGGAAAATGGTCGCTATTGTGCAAGTCATTATCTACATAAAAATTAAAAAAATGGAAAACAGAAGGCGAACAAAAAGCAAGATCAAGAGTATGAAAAGTTTTAGTGGGAAAATGAAAATAAGTAGCTTGATTATTGTTGAACAGACAAAGACTATGATCAGTGAGTAACTGCTCAATCTGTGTTCCTCGTTGATTGGTATTAGTGCTACCCCACAAGGAACTATGACCATTAAAATCCCCAAGAATTATAAAGGGTTCAGGGAGCTGGCTCAGTAAATTATCAAGTGACCTTTGCGGCACATTTTCTTTTGGTGGTAAATAGACAGTACAAATTGTTAATAGAGCGTGAGTATGTACACGGACAGCCACAGCTTGAAGGTCAGTGTGTAAGGTAATGGGAGAAGATGGGTAGTCGTGAGAAACAAAAAGGGCAACGCCACCAGATGCCTTGCTTCCATTAGTATAATCTTTCCTGAAAGTACAGTAACGTCGAATTTTAGCAGTTTTGCTCCCATCCAGAAATGTTTCCTGGAGGGCAAAACAAGACTGGTGAAATTTGTTAACCAAGTCTCTGAGATCAGAGACGTGAGTTTTGTAGCCTCGGCAATTCCACGAAAAGAGAGCCATTCTGGGAAGAAAAGGGAAAAAAAAAAGCTGTAACACTAAGGGACGGAGTTTAGAGGCTCCGTCTCAGAACCAAACGATGAATCGTCAGACATGTTCTCTTCAGGTGAAAGATACATTTTTATAGGCTCATCCTGAAAAATAACATCAGCTTTATCACTTTTTAAAAAGTCAGAACGTTTCATCTTAGTTTTTATCTTCACTGCAGGGGGTGGTAACTTCTGTCGTATCGGATGGTTGGGAGGTAGTGGTTTTAATCGCTTTTTCACAATTTGTTTATTTTTGCGAGTTTCATTTGCGTTATTTGTTTCTGTTTTGGGTTTACTGGGGTTGTTGCTTTTACTATTATTAGCTGTTGTTTTTGCATTAGTTTGGTTCTGGGAATGGTTAGAGGCTTTATGATCATTTTGCAGAGATTCAGTTTGGATGGCAATGGATCGTAGAGTCTTTTGTGTGACTGCCGCATAAGAAGATCCAGTTTTAGGATGTCTGTCTTGTATTATCTTGCGGGCCTCAGGATAAGAAAGATTTTGTTTTGCTCTGACAGCTTGGATTTCTTTTTCAACTAACCATTTCGGGCACGACCTAAAGTAAGCAGGGTGCTCGCCGTTGCAATTAACGCACCTAGCACTATTATTGCACCCGTCACTCTCGTGACCCACGTCGCTGCAACGAGCACAAACAACTGACCCACGGCATGCAGCCTTTGAGTGGCCAAAACGTTGGCACTGAAAACACCTTAGTGGGTTGGGAATATATGTTCTCACCGGGCATTTAATATAACCTAAGGTCACATAAGTAGGCAAAACTGGGGTATTGAAAGTAAGAATTAGGTGTTTGGTGTTAATGATCTTTCCGTCACGACGCACAGATATTCTACGTGCCCCACAAACTCCCTGATCTTTCATTTCCTCTAATATCTCTTCATCGCTCACATTGTATAACTCGCGCTCGGATATAACACCCCGCGAAAAGTTTAGGGTATTGTGAAAGGTTGGTTTGATTGGCATATCTGCAAGTTTATTTAATTTAATTAATTTCATAGCTTGAGAGGAACTGTTTGCTTCTATTAAAAGGTCACCTGATTTTAACTTTTTTATGTTTTTGGGTTCGCCAATAGCTGTAACTATAGATTTGTGTATAACAAATGGAGACAAATTTGTGAAAGTTCCGTTCAAATGTTTAATTACAATGAATCGTGCTGTATTTATATTTGGTATCGTACATTGGTGCCCACTAGGGGTAGCGTTGGTTGAATCCATAATAAAGGAAGGAAAATTCAGGCCATGACAGCACCACCCACCATGGAGCCCAACAAGGGGATGCAGGAAAACTGCACCAATGCTTGTCATGACCTATACGGTCACAGTCACCCCTGAAACG
The DNA here is from genome assembly GCA_032207245.1 of Pardosa pseudoannulata. Classification (NCBI taxonomy): domain Eukaryota; kingdom Metazoa; phylum Arthropoda; class Arachnida; order Araneae; family Lycosidae; genus Pardosa; species Pardosa pseudoannulata. The sequence continues at coordinate 20,586 of JAGEOH010000160.1, forward strand.
CCTACCACCCTTAACGCAGGGTCCAGAAGGAAAACCGATCACTTGACCCTCAGCCGAAACAAAAAGTTACCGACCAGCCGGTTGATACGTACGGGCCCATACGCACCTCCCGTTTACCTGAAGCAGAGGCCAAAGCAATGTGTTGGGCGGTGCCCTCAATTACCAGGATCCCCTTTTCCAGGGACACGGGTCACCACGCACGGCGAACACGTGGGCAGCTTAGACGCCAAGAGGAGCAAGAGACAACAGGGCGGAAACAGCTTCTCAAGGGTGCCCTCACCTCAAAAGAGGAAACCGCAGCGAGGGAGAAAAAAGAAAAAGTAGAAGGGAAGAGGAGGGGAGAAAAGAAACGAGAAAAGATCGCTGGGGTACCTCGGGATTGCGAAACCCGTGTTTACCTAAAGTAGGTAAACCCCCTGAGGGATACCACAACGAGGGAGAAAAAGAAAGGATAAAGTAGGAGACAAGAAGAGGGGAAACGGAAAAGAGAAAGAAGTTCGCTGGGGTCCCTCGGGATTGCGACACCCGTGTTCACCTAAAGTAGGTAAACCCCCTGAGGGCAGGGTTTATTTTCGGAGTTAGCGGGATTAGAACGCGAAGATTTAGGACTATTGGTGACAGGTGGCTTACTCTCAGTTTGAGTGCTTATTGATCTACATTGTTTTACAGCTGCAGCGTAAGTTGGTCGGGGTGTAGTATCAGTGACACTTTTTTTTGCTTCTGGATGTGATATATGTTCTTTTACTTTGATGGCCTGAATTTCTTTCTCTTGATTCCATTTTGGGCAAGTGCGCGAATAAGCTGGATGACTCCCTTTACAATTGATACATTTAAAGTTAGATTTGCATTCAATGCCATCGTGGCCCACTTCTGCGCAGCGTGGGCAGGTAATGGACCACGACACGAAGTTTTGGAATGTCCAAAACGTTGGCATTGATAGCAGCGCAATGGATTGGGGATGTAAGGCGTACAGGACATCTAAGATAACCAGCAGTAATATGAGAAGGCAAAGATGGAGAGTTAAATGTCAAGATGAGGTGCTTGGTGGAAAGCAGCTTCCCATCACGACGAATAGTAATACGGCGAACACCACAAACAGCTCTTTTAGGCCGTCTAATATTTCCTCCTCAGATACGTTGAAAAGTTCTCCCTCAGATATCACACCACGACAACAGTTCAGGGAATTATGTTGTGACCAGAATATTGATGTCTGAAATTGGTGCATTTTTAAAGTTTTGATCCCTGTGTACTGTCGGTCACTTCAACTAATAAATCGCCAGATCGTAACTTTTTTGGTCGATTTGACTTCACCGACAGCACTTTGTATAAATTTGTGTATGAGGAAAGGGAGACAGCTGAAAAGCTTCCCTCCTTCCTCTGCACTATAAAAAATCTCGCACGACTAGAATCGATCTTAATATTTTGTTGCCCCTTATAACCCAAGGGGAGTGGGGGGTTTGTGATTATCCATAATAATAATTGTGTTCAGATCCCGGCCGCACCACCCACCATGGAGCCCAACAAGGGGTGCTAAAACGCTTCCAAAAAGGGACATAAACGACGCACCAGTGCTAACCGGGATCTATACGCGCACAGCTACCCCATAAGCAGCTTTGACCCAGTAAAGTGCTTTCAAGTAACCGATTGCTTGGCCCAGGCCAGTGACAAATGTCGTCCGACCAGCCGATTGATGTAGACGGGACCATTCTACACCTCCCGTTTACCCGAAGCAGGGGCCAAAGTAATGTGTTGGTTTCCCTCAATTACCAGGATCCCCCTTTCCGGGGACACGGGTCTCCACGCACGGCAAACACGTGGGTGGTTACCAAATCGCGATGTTGTGTTCAGAAAAGGAAAACAACATATCGCGATAAGCCCTCACCTCCGAAAAGGTAACCACAACGAGGGAGGAAAAGGAAAAAGGAAGAGAAGAGGAAAAAGGAAAGAAGGTAAAGAACAAAAGATCGCTGGGGTACCTCGGGATTGCGACACCCGTGTTTACCTAAAGTAGGTAAACCCTCTGAGGGGAAGGAAGCGATGGTGAGTTGAACGTAAGAATAAGATGTTTCGTGAGAATTTTCCCGTCACGACGGATGGTGATACGCCGTATCCACAAACATGCTGTTCTTTTAGACCTTCTAAGATTCTTCATCGGGAACATTATACAATTCTCCCTCCGAAATAACTCCTCTACTGAAAATTTAAAGTATTATGAGCATTGACTGTAACTGGTTGGTTGGTTGGTTGGTTGGTTGAAGCTTAATGGCGCTAATTCCTCAAGGGACAAACTGCGCCAAACAAGATGAGGAAATAAACCAAAGACGGAATTTAGAACAAATTTTGACAAAAGATAAAAAGACAGGATTTAAAAGAGATTAAAGTAACAAGAAAAAAAAAATAAAAAAAAAAAAAAAAAAAAAAAAAAATTACAAACAGAAAACACGAATACAAATTGAGTTATATACAGATTAACAAGATTTGAAAATTGAGTGAATTGAAAATTGAAAGATTAAAAATTGAAAAATAGAAAAATGAAACACAAACAAAAATCATATTTCGGCATAAAAACCAGTTTGACGAAGAAAGGGGAACAAGTTTGGATGTGGAGTTTCCCCAATGATTAAATCAAGATTAGGAGATTGATTACCAAAAAGTTTTTTATACAATGATTTAGAACAAACACAGGACGTTAAAATATGGTTGGTTGGTAAAGTGTCTTGCAATACGCACACTGTGAAGGAGCCTCACCCAGCAAGAGATGGGCATGGGTGAGCCTGCAATGACCCACTCGTAGACGAGTGAGTATTACATCATGTTTCCTAGAAGGGAGTTGAGGCCATTTAGTTATTTTTGTTATTTTTGTTTAGTAATGTAATTTTTCAAGTCAGGATAAGGTAGACCAGTGTTGAGAAAGTCGCTTGCAGACCTGGTAGCCATGTCAACAAGTTCATTGCCTTTAATGCCGACGTGAGAGGGAACCCAGCTAAAAACTAGCGAGATTCCCATGGAAGTAAGGTTAGTTATTGTAGTAAGAATTGTGAAAATAATAGGATTATTACAGTTATTTGATTGCAATGAATTAAGAACACTTTGGGAGTCTGTTTAGATAATAAAGTTTTTACTATTGTGATTCATCAATTCTTCTAAAGCCTTCAAGATAGCAAAGGCTTCAGCAGAAAAGATGGAGAGTTTAGGATGGAGTCTGTAGCTATTGATTTGATCTTTAATAAGGTATGCACAGCTGACATAGTTAGTGGATTTTGAACCATCTGTGAAAACAGAGGTGTAATTTTTATAATATTGCTTGTGATCTTCAAAAATTTGTTGATAAATTATATTGTTAGTTGAACTTTTGTCAAATGACTTAAAGGGGTTTATTATAGTAAAATTAGGAATGTGCCAAGGTTGGTTGGTTGGTTGATTGAAGTTTAATGGCGCTAAATCCTCTAGGGACAAACTGCGCCAAACAAGATGAAAAATAACAGGCTTAAAAACAGATTAAAGCAACTATAAAAATAAATCATACAACATAAAACACGAATAAAAATTAAGTTATATACAGATTAACAAGATTTGAAAATTGAGTGAATTGAAAAATGAAAGATTAAAAAAATGAAAATTAGAAAATTGAAACACAATTAAAAATCAAATTTCAGTATAAAAACCAGATTGACGAAGAAAGGGGAACAAGTTTGGATGTGGAGTTTCCCCGATGATTAAATTAAGATTAGGAGATGGATTACCAAAAAATTTTATATACAATGATTTAGAACAAACACAGGACGTTAAAATATGTGCGACTGTGTAAGGAGTCTTGCAATACGCACACTGTGCAGGAGCTTCACCCTGCAAGAGATGGGCATGGGTGAGCCTGCAATGACCCACTCGGAGACGAGTGAGTATTACATCATGTTTCCTAGAAGGAAGTTGAGGCCATTTAGTTATTTTTGTTTTAATTTTATGCAGCTTATTTGAAGGAATGTTATCCCAGGAGATCTGCCATTTATTATGTAAAAGATCTTTAATGTAATTTTTCAAGTCAGGATAAGGTAGACCAGTGTTGAGAAAGTCTCTTGCAGACCTGGTAGCCATGTCCACAAGTTCATTGCCTTTAATGCCGACGTGAGAGGGAACCCAGCTAAAAACTAGCGAGATTCCCATGGAAGTAAGGTTAGTTATTGTTGTAAGAATTTTGAAAATAATAGGATTATTACAGTTATTGGATTGCAATGAATTAAGAACACTTTGGGAGTCTGTATAGATAATAAAGTTTTTACTATTGTGATTCATCAATTCTTCTAAAGCCTTCAAGATAGCAAAGGCTTCAGCAGAAAAGATGGAGAGTTTAGGATGGAGTCTGTAGCTATTGATTTGATCTTTAATAAGGTATGCACAGCTGACATAGTTAGTGGATTTTGAACCATCTGTGAAAACAGAGGTGTAATTTTTATAATATTGCTTGTGATGTTCAAAAATTTGTTGATAAATGATATTGCTAGTTGAATTTTTGTCAAATGACTTAAAGGGGTTTATTATAGTAAAAGTAGGAGTGTGCCAAGGATGTATTCCAATAGCTGTGGGTATTGTATCTATATTGTCTAAGTTAAGATCTCTTAAAATTTCATTTATCCTCCCCTGAAACGGCAGAACACAAGAAGGTCTAGCATTGTATAATCTCTTGAGGTAATAATTGAGTGTATGTTGATGGATGGGATGGTTGATATAAGATGACGTTCTGAAGTAGTACTGAAGAGATAACATCTGTCGACGTAATTCAAGAGGAGCGTCACAGCAGTCAACGTAGAGACTTTCTACAGGAGATGTTCTAAAAGCTCCGGAACACAATCGAAGAGCGGAATGGTGAATGGTATTCAGCTTTTGAAGGACAGAAACGCGTGCTGACCCATATACAGGACATCCATAGTCCAGTTTTGAGCGGATGATGGCATGATAGATCTTAATTAGGGAAGCGCGATCAGCTCCCCATGAGGTCTTTGAAAGGATTTTGAGGATGTTGAGCTTCCTTTCGCAATTTTTCCGCAAGTTTGTGATATGGGGTGCAAAGGTAAGTTTTTTGTCAAAAATGACTCCGAGAAAATTCACCTCATTCACAATGTTGATGTTATTTCCAAGAAACTGGATCTCTGGGTCAGGGTGCAGACCTCTTTTTTTGCAAAAATGCACACAACATGTCTTTGAACTTGAAAAGCTGAAACCATTCTCGCTCGCCCACTTACTGATCTTGTTGACTGCAGTCTGGAGTTGTCTGTTAATAAATCTCATATCCGCACCTTCACATGATATATGGAGATCGTCGACATACAAGCTTCCAGTAACAGAGGGAGGTATCTCGTTCAGAATCCCATTAATTGCAATAATGAATAAGGTCACACTCAGTACGCTTCCCTGAGGAACTCCTTCTTCTTGTATAAAAGTGCGTGATAATGTATTTCCTACTCTAACACGGAAATTTCTTAAGGCCAAAAAGTTTTGAATGAAAATAGGCATATTACCACGCAACTCTAAATTGAATAGCTGCTGTAGAATCCCATGACGCCAAGTGCGGTCATATGCCTTTTCTATATCGAAAAACACCGACACCAAATGCTTCCGTTTAACGAATGCGTTCCGGATTCTGGTTTCCAAATCAATTATGTTATCTAACGTGCTCCTTCCACGACGGAAACCACTCTGAAAATTTGATAGGTAATTTATTTTCCTCCAGGTAGTATATCAGACGAACGTTTCTCATTTTTTTCAAGTAATTTGCATAAACAGTTCGTCAGAGCAATTGGACGGTAGCTGAGAGGATTCATAGGGTCTTTATCAGGTTTTAGAATGGGGATTACAATAGCCTCTCTCCACGAGGAAGGAAAGCTATGTTCTCTCCAAATTCTATTGTAAAGATTTAGAAGGTTGAGCATTGAAACTGAAAGAGGTTTTTTTATCATTTCGTACGAAATATTATCCGGACCAGCAGAAGATTTATGGACTTTATTCAAGGCTCTGTTTAGTTCTGAAATGGTAAAATCAGTATTATAGGGAAAGTTAAACGTAGTTTGAAAGTTTAAGGGTTTATCCTCGACCAGTTTTTTAAGTTTTGTAAAACATGAAGAGTAATTAGAACTTGAAGATATATCAGCTAAGGATGAGGCTATTGTGTTGGCTATGTCATCCACAGAAGTTATTAGGTTGTTATTATAATTTAAAATTTGGATTTGGTTGTTTGGGTAAACGCCTGAACAGCGCTTAACTTTTACCCATAAATCTTTACTGGAAATGGTGGATGTGATACTGCTTATATAATTCACCCACGAATCCTTCTGGCTACGTCTTAAAGTGCGACGGAAAACACTTTTGCATTTTTTATAATTTATTAAGTTCTCCGTCGTAGGATGTCTCTTGAACAATTGGAACGCTTTTCTCTTAGCTTTATAACAATTTTTACACTCTTGGTTCCACCATGGCTTTGTTTGCTTTTGAGGACGACAGGAAGATTTTTTAATGGAGATATCAGCTGCAGAAATTATTGTTTCAGTAATATGATCCACTGCTTCATCAATAGTATTATTGTTGACCATGTCTGTAGAGATATTGGCTAGAATACGAAATTTATCCCAATCAGCGGAGCCTAGAACATAACGAGGAACACGCTGATTGGTATTGGTGGCATTATTGTGAGTTAGGATAATAGGAAAGTGATCACTATTATAAAGGTAAGAATAAACTGCAAAATTCCAGAACGGAAAAATTTGAGGGCTGGATATTGCTAAATCAAGGGAGTGAAAGGTTCTTGTAGGGGAATGGTTGGTTGGTTGATTGAAGTTTAATGGCGCTAAATCCTCTAGGGACAAACTGCGCCAAACAAGATGAAAAAAAAAGAAATTACAGGTTCAAAAACAGATTAAAGCAACTATAAAAATAAAACATACAACATAAAGACACGAAAAAAAAATTGAGTTATATACAGATTAACAAGAATTGAAAATTGAGTGAATTGAAAATTGAAAGATTACAAATTGAAAAAAAAGAAAATTGAAACACAAACAAAAATTATATTTCGGTATAAAAACCAGATTGACGAAGAAGGGGGAACAAGTTTGGATGTGGAGTTTCCCCGATGATTAAATTAAGATTAGGAGATTGATTACCAAAACATTTTATATACATTGATTTTAAACAAACACAAGAAGTTAAAATATGTGCGACTGTGTATGGTGTCTTGCAATACGCACACTGTGCAGGAGCTTCACCGAGCAAGAGATGGGCATGGGTGAGCCTGCAATGACCCACTCGTAAACGAGTGAGTATTACGTCATGTCTCCTAGAAGGGAGTTGAGACCATTTCATTATCTTGGTTTTAATTTCCCGCAGTTTATTTGAAGGAATGTTATCCCAGGACATCTGCCATTTATCGTGTAAAGATGTTTGATGTAAATTTTCAAGTCAGGATAAGGAAGACCAGTGTTGAGAAAGTCGCTTGCAGACCTGGTAGCCATGTCCACAAGTTCATTGCCTTTAATGCCGACATGAGAGGGAACCCAGCTAAAAACTAGCGAGATTCCCATGGAGGTAAGGTTAGTTATTGTTGTAAGAATTTTGAAAATAATAGGATTATTACAGTTATTTGAATGCAATGAATTAAGAACACTTTGGGAGTCTGTATAGATAATAAAGTTTTTACTATTGTGATTCATCAATTCTTCTAAAGCCTTCAAGATAGCAAAGGCTTCAGCAGAAAAGATGGAGAGTTTAGGATGGAGTCTGTAGCTATTGATTTGATCTTTAATAAGGTATGCACAGCTGACATAGTTAGTGGATTTTGAACCATCTGTGAAACAGAGGTGTAATTTTTATAATATTGCTTGTGATCTTCAAAATTTGTTGATAAATGATATTGCTAGTTGAATTTTTGTCAAATGACTTAAAGGGGTTTATTATAGTAAAAGTAGGAGTGTGCCAAGGATGTATTCCAATAGCTGTGGGTATTGTATCTATATTGTCTAAGTTAAGATCTCTTAAAATTTCATTTATCCTTCCCTGAAACGGCAGAACACAAGAAGGTCTAGCATTGTATAATCTCTTGAGGTAATAATTGAGTGTATGTTGATGGAATGGGATGGTTGATATAAGATGACGTTCTGAAGTAGTACTGAAGAGATAACATCTGTCGACGTAATTCAAGAGGAGCGTCACAGCAGTCAACGTAGAGACTTTCTACAGGAGATGTTCTAAAAGCTCCGGAACACAATCGAAGAGCGGAATGGTGAATGGTATTCATCTTTTGAAGAACGGAAACGCGTGCTGACCCATATACAGGACATCCATAGTCCAGTTTTGAGCGGATGATGGCATGATAGATCTTAATTAGGGAAGAGCGATCAGCTCCCCATGAGGTCTTAGAAAGGATTTTGAGGATGTTGAGCTTCCTTTCGCAATTTTTCCGCAAGTTTGTGATATGGGGTGCAAAGGTTAGTTTTTTGTCAAAAATGACGCCGAGAAAATTTACCTCATTCACAATGTTGATGTTATTTCCAAGCAACTGGATCTCTGGGTCTGGGTGCAGACCTCTTTTTTTGCAAAAATGCACACAACACGTCTTTGAACTTGAAAAGCTGAAACCATTCTCGCTCGCCCACTTACTGATCTTGTTAACTGCAGTCTGGAGTTGTCTGTTAATAAATCTCATATCCGCTCCTTCACATGAGATATGGAGATCGTCGACATACAAGCTTCCATTAACAGAGGGAGGTATCTCGTTCAGAATCCCATTAATTGCAATAATGAATAGAGTCACACTCAACACGCTTCCCTGAGGAACCCCTTCTTCTTGAATAAAAGTGCGAGATAGTGTATTTCCTACTCTAACTCGGAAATTTCTTAGGGCCAAAAAGTTTTGTATAAAAATAGGCATATTACCACGCAACTCTAAATTGAACAGTTGCTGTAAAACCCCATGACGCCAAGTGCGGTCATATGCCTTTTCTATATCGAAGAAAACCGACACCAAATGTTTTCTTTTAACAAAAGCATTCCGGATTCTGGTTTCCAACTCCATTATATTATCTAGCGTACTCCTTCCACGACGGAAACCACTCTGAAATTTGGAGAGGTAGTTATTTTCCTCCAGGTAGTATATCAGACGAACGTTTATCATTTTTTCCAGAATTTTGCATAAACAGTTCGTCAGAGCTATTGGACGGTAGCTGAGAGGATTCGTGGGTCTTTATCAGGTTTTAAAATGGGGATTACAATAGCCTCTCTCCACGAGGAAGGAAAGCTATGTTCTCTCCATATTCTATTGTAAAGTTTAAGAAGGTTGAACATCGAAACTGAAGAAAGGTTTTTTATCATTTCGTATGAAATATTATCCGGACCAGCAGAAGATTTATGGACTTTCTGCAAGGCTCTGTATAGTTCGAAAATGGTGAAGTCAGTATTATAGTTAAAGTTAAGCGTAGTTTGAAAGTTTATTGGTTTATTTTCGACTAGGTTTTTTAAGTTTTGTAAAAGATGCAGAATAATTAGAACTTGAAGAGATATGAGCTAAGGTTGAGGCTATTGTGTTGGCTATGTCATCAAGAGAAGTTATTAGGTTATTATTATAATTTAAAATTTGGATTTGGTTGTTTGGGTAAACGCCTGAACAGCGCTTAACTTTTACCCATAAATCTTTACTTGAAATTGAGGAAGAGATACTGCTAATATAGTTCACCCACGAATCCCTTTGGCTACGTCTTAAGGTACGGCGGAAAATACTTTTACATTTCTTATAATTTATAAAGTTCTCCGTCGTAGGATTTCTTTTAAACACGGAAAACGCTTTTCTTTTATCCTTATAAGTATTTTTACACTCTTGGTTCCACCATGGCTTTGTCTGCTTTTGAGGATGGCAGGATGATTTTCTAATAGATATGTCAGCTGCAGAAATTATTGTTTGAGTTATCTGATTGACTGCTTCATCAATGGTATTATTGTCGACCATGTCTGTAGAGATATTAGCAAGGATACGGAATTTATCCCAATCAGCGGAACCTAGAATAAAACGAGGAACACGCTGATTGGCATTGGAGACATTATTGTGAGTTAGGATAATGGGAAAGTGATCACTATTATAGAGGTAGGAATCTACAGTAAAATTCCAAAACGGAAAAATTTGAGGGCTGGATATTGCTAAATCTAGAGAGTGAAAGGTTCTTGTAGGAGAATGTAGGTAAGTAAGTTGATTTGTATTATAGATGCACAGATCATGGTCGGATATTAGTTTTTCTATTTGACGACCCCGTTTATTAAGGTTGGGGCTACCCCACAGTGGACTGTGGCCATTCAAGTCCCCAACAATAATAAAAGGGACTGGAAGTTGAGTAATAAGGTTATTAAGTGTGTTCTGAGAGATGGTATTGTTTGGAGGGATATACAGATTGCAGACAGTCATTAGAGAGTGTATGTGTACTTGAACAGCAACTGCTTGGAGGTCAGTATTAATGTTTAAAGTTCTGAAAGGGTAGTCATGAGAAGTGAAGAGGGCAACACCACCACAAACCCTGCCCCCTTCTATGTAGTCTTTTCTGGTAGTACTGTAACGTTTTATTTTGGCTGATTTATTGCTGTCAAGAAGGGTCTCTTGAAGTGCAAAACAAACAGGATGGTATTTATTTACGAGATCTCTGATATCAGAGACGTGACATTTGAAGCCATGGCAGTTCCAAGATAAAAGCGCCATTGTAAAAAATGGAGAGGAAAAGGATGGAAATTATGCAGGTTGGGTCTTAGCCCACATGCCTTCAGAGTCCGAGTGATCTGTCAACATATCCTCTTCGGATGTGACATAACCTTTGATTGAATCGTCCTCAGCAGTTGGACGATTTTTTAAGAAGTCTTTTTTCGAAAGTTGACATTTCAAAGGTTTCTTAGAGGATTCGTCCTCGACGAAATCCTCCAGGAGATTAAAACTTTTATTTTTTAATTTTTCTTTTAGTCTTGCAGCTGTAATTTTTTGATGTTTGGGCGTCTTTTGTTGGATGGAAAATTGCTAATCTTTGCTTTAGATATGAGTTTATTTGAAACTTGGGTTTTGGGGGTTAATTTACCTTTAGGTACGCGTTCATTTAATGGTTTTGGCATAATTACGTTTTCAACTGTAACAGGTTTATTTTCTATTTTTGAGAGTGAATGACGAGGAGGTTTAGGACTATTGGAAACGGATGGCATATTTTCAGTTTGTGTGCTTATTGTTTTGCATTGTTTTACAGCTGCAGCAAAAGAAATTCCAGGTTTAGGGGTACGATCTTCTACAAGTTTCCTAGCTTCAGGATAAGAAATGTTATTTTTTGACTTTAACTGCCTGTACTTCCTTTTCAAGTACCCACTTAGGGCAAGTACGGGAAAAGGCAGGATGGTCTCCTTTGCAGTTGACGCATTTAGCTTTTGATTTGCAGTCAACGCCGTCGTGGCCAACTTCTGCGCAACGAGGGCAGGTAATGGAACCACGACATGATGTTTTAGAATGTCCAAAGCGTTGGCATTGAAAACAACGCAATGGACTGGGAACAAAGGGACGTACAGGGCATCGAATATATCCAGCATTAATATGAGTGGGAAGTGATGGAGTGTTGAACGTGAGAATAAGATGTTTTGTCGGCAGAATTTTGCCGTCTCGACGGATGGTAATTCTTCTTACTCCACAAACATTCTGCTGTTTCAAACCTTCTAGTATATCTTCGTCGGACACATTGTAGAGTTCTCCTTCTGATATAACACCTCTGCTAAAGTTTAAAGTGCTATGAGCAGAGACTGTCACAGAAAGGTCTCCAAATTTAGTACATTTTTGTAGATTCGAGGCTTGCTTGTGTCTGCCATTTCAATCAGCAAGACACCAGATCTTAATTTTTTCACTGATTTCACCTCTCCGACAGATGTTGATAAGCATTTGTGAATAAGAAAAGGCGAGACAGCAGAAAAGCTTCCCTCCTTTCTCTGTACAACAAAAAATTTCGCATTATTTATATTTACATGTACATCATTGTGCCCCTTTTGACCCAAGGGGAGGGGTTGTGGGGGGGTTGAAGATTCCATAATTAAAAGGAAGTTGTTCAGATCCCGGCGGCACCACCCACCATGGAGCCCAACAAGGGGATGCTAAACGCTCCCAAAAAAGGGACATAAAGTCGCACCAGTGCTAACCGGGATCTATACGCGCACAGCTACCCCTTAAGCAGCCTCGACCAATTAAAGTGCCCAGCAGGTAACCGATTGCTTGGCCCAGGCCAGTGACAAAAGTCGTCCGACCAGCCGATTGATGTAGACGGGACCATTCTACACCTCCCGTTTACCCGAAGCAGGGGCCAAAGTAATGTGTTGGTTTCCCTCAATTACCAGGATCCCCCTTTCCGGGGACACGGGTCTCCACGCACGGCAAACACGTGGGTGGTTAACAAATCGCGAGATGTTGTGTTCAGAAAGGAACACAACATATCGCGATAAGCCCTCACCTCCGAAAAGTTAACCACAGCGAGGGAGAAAGGAAGAGAAAAGGAAGAAAAGAGGAAAAAAGGAAAGAAAAGGAAAAGAACAAAAGATCGCTGGGGTACCTCGGGATTGGTAGGGGAATGGAGGTAAGTATATTGGTTTGTATTGTAGATGCACAGATCATGGTCGGATATCAGTTTTCCTATTTGACGACCCCGTTTATTAAGGTTGGGGCTACCCCACAATGGATTATGACCATTCAAGTCCCCAACAATAATAAAAGGGATTGGAAGTTGAGTAATTAGGTTATTAAGAGTGTTCTGGGAGATGATATTATTTGGAGGAATATAGAGGTTACAGACAGTTATTAGAGATTGTATATGAATTTGAACAGCAACTGCTTGGAGGTTAGTACTAATGTTTAAAGTTCTCACAGGGTAGTCATGAGAAGTGAAGAGGGCTACACCACCACAAACCCTGCCCCCTTCAATGTAATCTTTTCTGATAGTACTATAACGTTTTAATTTGGCTGATTTATTGCTGTCAAGTAGAGTCTCTTGAAGGGCAAAACAAACAGGATGGTATTTATTTACGAGGTCTCTGATATCAGAGACGTGACTTTTGAAGCCATGGCAGTTCCAAGACAACAGCGCCATTGTAAAAGTTAGGGAGGAAAAGGATGGAGTTTATGTTGGTTGGGACTTAGCCCACATGCCTTCAGAGTCCGAGTTATCAGTCAACATATTCTCTTCGGAAGTAGAAGTGACATAAACTTTTATTGAATCGTCCTCAGCAACTGGACGATTTTTTAAGAAATCTTTGCTCGACAATTTAGATTTGAAAGGTTTTTTGGAGGTTTCGTCATCGTCGAAATCCTCCAGTAGATTACTTTTATTTTTTATTTTTTCTTTCAGTCTTGCAGCTGTAAGTTTTTAATGTTTGGGAGTCTTTTTCTTAGATGTTATACTAGTAATCTTTGCTTTTGATAAAATCTTACTTGATGCTTGAGTTTTAGGAGTTAATTTGTTTCTAGGTACGCGTTCATTTAAGGGTTTTGGAACAATTACATTTTCAACTGTAAGAGCTTTATTTTCAAATTTTGAGAGTTGATCACGAGGAGATTTAGGGCTATTGGGTAATTTTGGAATATTTTCAGTTTGTGTGCTTATTGTTTTGCATTGTTTTACAGCTGCAGCAAAAGAGATTCCAGGTTTGGGTGTTCTTTCTTCTACTAGTTTCCGAGCGTCTGGATAGGAGATGTTATTTTTCACTTTTACTGCCTGTACTTCCTTTTCAAGTACCCACTTAGGGCAAGTACGGGAAAAGGCAGGATGGTCTCCTTTGCAGTTGACGCATTTAGGTTTTGATTTGCAGTCAACGCCATCGTGGCCAACTTCTGCGGCAACGAGGGCAGGTAATGGAACCACGACATGATGTTTTAGAATGTCCAAAACGTTGGCATTGAAAACAACGTAATGGACTGGGAACAAAGGGACGTACAGGGCATCGAAGGTATCCAGCATTAATATGAGATGGCAGTGATGGAGTGTTGAATGTGAGAATAAGATGTTTAGTCGGCAGAATTTTGCCGTCTCGACGGATGGTAATTTTTCGTACTCCACAAACATTCTGCTGTTTCAAACCTTCTAGGATATCTTCCTCGGAAACGTTGTAAAGTTCACCTTCGGAGATAACACCTCTACTAATGTTTAATGTACTATGAGCTGAGACCGTCACAGAAAGTTCTCCGAATTTGGTGCATTTCAGTAGATTTGAGGCTTGCTTCGTGTCTGCCACTTCTATCAGCAAGACACCAGATCTTAATTTTTTTACTGATTTTACTTCTCCGACAGATGTTGAGATGCACTTGTGTATTAGAAAAGGCGAGACAGCCGAAAAAGCTTCCCTCCTTTCTCTGTACAATGAAAAATTTCGCATGACTTAAATTGACAATCACATCATTGTGCCCCTTTTGACCCAAGGGGAGAGGTTGTGGGGGGGTTGAAGATTCCATAATTAAATAGAAGTTGTTCAGATCCCGGCGGCACCACCCACCATGGAGCCCAACAAGGGGATGCTAAACGCTCCCAAAAAAGGGACAGAAAGTCGCACCAGTGCTAACCGGGATCTATACGCGCACAGCTACCCCTTAAGCAGCCTCGACCCTTTAAAGTGCCCAGCAGGTAACCGATTGCTTGGCCCAGGCCAGTGACAAAAGTCGTCCGACCAGCCGATTGATGTAGACGGGACCATTCTACACCTCCCGTTTACCCGAAGCAGGGGCCAAAGTAATGTGTTGGTTTCCCTCAATTACCAGGATCCCCCTTTCCGGGGACACGGGTCTCCACGCACGGCAAACACGTGGGTGGTTAACAAATCGCGAGATGTTGTGTTCAGAAAAGGAACACAACATATCGCGATAAGCCCTCACCTCCGAAAAGGTAACCACAGCGAGGGAGAAAGGAAGAGAGAAGGAGGAGAAGAGGAAACAGGAAAGAAAAGGAAAAGAACAAAAGATCGCTGGGGTACCTCGGGATTGCGACACCCGTGTTTACCTAAAGTAGGTAAACCCCCTGAGGGGTGGAGTGTGCCAGGGATGTATTCCAATAGTTGTAGGTATTGTATCTATATTGTCACAGTTAAGATCTTTTAAAATTTCATTTATCCTTCCCTGAAACGGCAGAACACAAGAAGGTCTAGCATTGTATAATCTCTTGAGGTAATAATTGAGTGTATGTTGATGGATGGGATGGTTGATATAACATGACGTTCTGAAGTAGTACTGAAGAGATAACATCTGTCGACGTAATTCAAGAGGAGCGTCACAGCAGTCAACGTAGAGACTTTCTACAGGAGATGTTCTAAAAGCTCCGGAACACAATCGAAGAGCGGAATGGTGAATGGTATTCAGCTTTTGAAGGACAGAAACGCGTGCTGACCCATATATAGGACATCCATAGTCCAGTTTTGAGCGGATGATGGCATGATAGATCTTAATTAGGGAAGCGCGATCAGCTCCCCATGAGGTCTTAGAAAGGATTTTTAGGATGTTGAGCTTCCTTTCGCAATTTTTCCGCAAGTTTGTGATATGGGGTGCAAAGGTAAGTTTTTTGTCAAAAATGACGCCGAGAAAATTCACCTCATTCACAATGTTGATGTTATTTCCAAGAAACTGGATCTCTGGGTCAGGGTGCAGACCTCTTTTTTTGCAAAAATGCACACAACATGTCTTTGAACTTGAAAAGCTGAAACCATTCTCGCTCGCCCACTTACTGATCTTGTTAACTGCAGTCTGGAGTTGTCTGTTAATAAATCTCATATCCGCTCCTTCACATGATATATGGAGATCGTCGACATACAAGTTTCCATTAACAGAGGGAGGTATCTCGTTCAGAATCCCATTAATTGCAATAATGAACAGGGTCACACTCAATACGCTTCCCTGAGGAACTCCTTCTTCTTGAATAAAAGTGCGAGATAATGTATTTCCTACTCTAACACGGAAATTTCTTAAGGCCAAAAAATTTTGAATAAAAATAGGCATATTACCACGCAACTCTAAATTGAACAGCTGCTGTATAATTCCATGACGCCAAGTGCGGTCATATGCCTTTTCTATATCGAAAAACACCGACACCAAATGCTTCCGTTTAACGAAAGCATTCCGAATTCTGGTTTCCAACTCTATGATATTATCTAACGTGCTCCTTCCACGACGGAAACCACTCTGAAAATTTGATAGGTAATTATTTTCCTCCAGGTAGTATATCAGACGAACGTTTATCATTTTTTCAAGAATTTTGCATAAACAGTTCGTCAGAGCAATTGGCGGTAACTGAGAGGATTCGATGGGTCTTTATCAGGTTTTAGAATGGGGATTACAATAGCCTCTCTCCACGAGGAAGGAAAGCTATGTTCTCTCCATATTCTATTGTAAAGTTTTAGAAGGTTGAACATGGAAACTGAAGACAGGTTTTTTATCATTTCGTAGGAAATATTATCGGGACCAGCAGAAGATTTATGGACTTTATGCAAGGCTCTGTTTAGTTCTAAAATGGTAAAATCAGTATTATAGGGAAAGTTAAGCTTAGTTTGAAAGTTTAAGGGTTTATCCTCGACCAGATTTTTAAGTTTTGTAAAAGATGCAGAGTAATTTGACCTTGAAGATATATCAGCTAAGGATGAGGCTATTGTGTTGGCTATGTCATCAAGAGAAGTTATTAAGTTATTATTATAATTTAAAATTTGGATTTGGTTGTTTGGGTAAACGCCTGAACAGCGCCTTACTTTTACCCATAAATCTTTACTGGAAATGGAGGAAGTGATACTGCTCATATAGTTCACCACGAATCTCTTTGGCTACGTCTTAAAGTGCGACGGAAAACACTTTTGCATTTTTTATAATTTATTAAGTTCTCCGTCGTAGGATGTCTCTTGAACAATTGGAACGCTTTTCTCTTAGCTTTATAACAAATTTTACACTCTTGGTTCCACCATGGCTTTGTCTGTTTTTGAGGACGACAGGATGATTATTTAATAGAAATATCAGCTGCAGAAATTATTGTTTCAGTTATCTGATTCACGGCTTCATCAATGGTATTATTATTGACCATGTCTGTAGAGATATTGTCTAGGATACGAAATTTATCCCAATCAGCGGAACCTAGAATATAACGAGGAACACGCTGATTGGCATTGGAGACATTATTGTGAGTTAGGATAATAGAAAAGTGATCACTATTATTGAGGTAAGAATCCACTGCAAAATTCCAGAACGGAAAAATTTGAAGACTTTATATTGCTAAATCTAGGGAGTGAAAGGTTCTTGTAGGGGAATGGAGGTAAGTATGTTGGTTTGTATTGTAGATGCACAGATCATGGTCGGACATTAGTTTTTCAATTTGCCCACCCCGTTTATTAAGGTTGGGGCTACCCCACAATGGACTATGGCCATTCAAGTCCCCAAGAATAATAAAAGGGACTGGGAGTTGAGTAATAAGGTTATTAAGAGTGTTCTGGGAGATGATATTATTTGGAGGGATATAGAGATTACAGACAGTTATTAGAGATTGTATATGTATTTGAACAGCAACTGCTTGGAGGTCAGTGAGAATATTTAAAGTTCTGAGAGGGTAGTCACGAAAAGTGAAGAGGGCAACACCACCACAAACCCTGCCCCCTTCGACGTAATCTTTCCTGATAGTACTATAGCGTTTTAATTTGGCTGATTTATTGCTGTCAAGAAGGGTCTCTTGAAGGGCAAAACAAACAGGATGGTATTTATTTACAAGGTCTCTAATATCGGAGACGTGACATTTGAAACCATGGCAGTTCCAAGACAAAAGCGCCACTGTAAAAGAGGGGGGAAAAGGAGTTCAAGTTAGGTAGGTAAGGTCTTAGCCCACATACCCTCCGTGTCTGAGAGATCTGTCAACATTTCCTCTTCGGACGTAATGTAGACTTTAATTGAATCGTCCTCAGAATTCAGATGATTTTTTAGAAAATCTTTTTTCAATAATTTGCATTTTAAAGTTTTATTAGAAGATTCATCGTGGTCGAAATCTTCCAGATGTTGAACATTTTTATTTTTTATCTTTTCTTTGAGTCTTGCTGCTGAAATTTTTTGATTTTTAGGAATTTTTTGTTTAGGTGGGAGATTTGAAGCCTTCGATTTTAACAGTAGTTTAGTAGAAACATTAGTTTTGGGGGTTAGTTTATTTTTTGGTAAACGTTCATTTATTGGTTTTTGTACAATAATATTTTCAACTGTTAAAGGTTTATTTTCAAGTTTTGATGGAGGAGCACGAGAAGCTTTTGGACTATTTGTAGCCAATGGCTTATTTTCAGTTTGGGTACTTATTGATTTGCTTTGCTTCACAACTGCAGCAAAGGTGATTCCGGATCTAGGAGTACGTTCATCAACACGTTTCTTAGCCTCTGGATATGAGATGTTCTCTTTGACTTTTACTGTTTGTATCTCTTTCTCTAGTATCCACTTAGGGCAAGAACGTGAATATGCAGGATGGTCGCCTTTGCAGTTGATGCATTTTGGTTTTGATTTGCAATCAACGCCATCGTGGCCAACTTCTGCGCAACGAGGACAGGTAATGGATCCACGACATGATATTTTAGAATGCCCAAAACGTTGGCATTGGAAGCAACGCAATGGACTTGGGACAAAGGGACGTACAGGACATCGAAGGTATCCTGCATTAATATGTGTAGGCAGGGATGGAGTGTTAAAAGTCAAAATTAAGTGTTTAGTTGGTTGTATGTTTCCATCTCGCCGTATGGTAATGCGGCGAACTCCACAGACATGCTGTTCTTTTAGACCCTCAAGTATTTCTTCTCGGGAACATGATACAGTTCTCCTTCTGAGATAACACCTCTTGCTGAAGTTTAAGGTGCTATGAGCTGTTATTTTTATTGGAATATTGCCAAATGTATTTAAGTTAAATTGTAGCTTGTTTCATATCTACCACTTCAATGAGCAAGACTCCAGATCGAAGTTTTTTGATCGATTTCACATTTCCAACTGCTGAAGTGATGCATTTGTGTATGAGAAAAGGAGAGACAGCCGAAAAGTTGCCCTCCTCTCTCTGCACAATGAAGAATCTAGCCTGATTATAATCTATATGAACAAAGTGCCCCTTTTGACCCAAGGGGAGGGGTTGTGGGGGGTTGAAGAATCCATAATTAAAATGAAGTTGTTCAGATCCCGGCGGCACCACCCACCATGGAGCCCAACAAGGGGATGCTAAACGCTCCCAAAAAGGGACATAAAGTCGCAAATGTCCATCTATACGCGCACAGCTACCCCTTAAAGCCTCGCCACATTAAAGTGCCCAGCTAAAAGATATTGGTTTATTCTCAGGCCAGTGACAAACGTTTTACCTCATTCCTTGATGTAATTATATACGTTTTTCATCGTTTTGTCTCATCTTTGTTTGCACATAGTATACTTTGATTTGTTTTGTTTTTTTTTAATTAAAAGAAAGTTCATGCATCCTTGTGTTTGGCACAATTTGTCCCAGGTGGATGTAGTGCCATTAAGCCCTACCAAACCAACCAACCAACCATCAACCTAATACCCAGACTGTAAATGAATCCAACACCCCTACTCTGAAAGCCGTAAATAATCCTTTACCTCCGAGAGGTTCCCAGAATATAAATATTAAAAAATCAAATAAAAAAAAATCGGATGAAAAGACGAAATAGAAAATTACTCGGGCTTCAACCCCCTGCCACTAAAAGCTCATCTATAAAACTCAATGCAATATCAAAATCCACTAAATCTCTTTTAAAAGATTTCCAAAAAAAATCCTGATTCAGCTGATAAACAAAATAATTACGAAACTGAAGAAGCTGTAAAAGGTTATGTCTCACCAAGAAATGTCGACGGATGGGTCAGAAACAGACCATTCTTCTGTTTTTATTTAATTTTTTTCCTTTTGTGGCTCGCTCGCCCTCTTGTTTAATTATGGCGGTCATCTCATGGAACTGTCATGGCTTTAAAACTCACGTTTCCGACCTTCGGGACCTGGTCAATACATTTCATCCTGCGTGTATCACTCTCCAGGAAACTTATCTCGACATGAGTAAAGTTGCCAAGCTCCGGCGTTACAGCACTATTAGAAAAGACTATACTAGTGGTGTCGCCCTTCTCACCGCTCATGACTATCCCTCATCTCCCATTTCTCTTAAAACTCATCTACAAGCAGTTGCTGCGAGAATTCACCTTAACTGTCTGATTACTGTTTGCAGCCTTTATCTCCCTCCGAAAACCTCTGTTGACCATATTACTTTAAATAATCTTGTTTGTGAACTTCCTCCCCCTTTTATAATTTTAGGTGATCTACGGCCATAAGCTGTGGGGAAGCCCTAATATAAATCGTCGTGGGAAACAAATTGAAAGACTCATCTCTGACCACAACCTTGTTTATTCAATACTGACCAGAACACTTACTTCCATTTTCCTACCCAATCTTACCATGCACTTGATCTCGCTATTTGTTCACCCATCTCTTTCCTTTGTTTAACTTTAATGTTGATAATGATCTCCATAATAGTGACCATTTTCATCATTCTAAGGTTGGTTGGTTGGGGTTTTTGGCGCAAAATCCAAGCAAGGATAAGGCGCCAAACAAAGATTGATTTGTTTGTTTGTTGTTTTTAGGGTTTAATGGCGCAAAATCAACTAAGGACATACTGCGCCAAACAAAAGAGTAAAACAGTACATGGTTGAAAAAAAGAAACTAGGTAAAGCAAGCAAAAGTTTATGAATGAACAATTAAAACATTAAAAATACAAAACAGATGACAAAAGCAACAACCGCAGAGATGTAGAAAAAGGAATATTAAAATTCATGAAATAAACCAGTAACTTGTAAAAATTTAAAAAGATTCCGATGGGGATCATCTCCAACAAGGTCAATTAAATTAGGTGATTTTGAATTAAAAAATTTCATATATAAATGGTAAAAACAGGAGCACGAAGTTAAAAGATGTAAAACAGTGATAGGCGAATGACAATAAGAACAGGTAGGTGCAGTATTATTGAGGAGAAGGTGGACATGCGTCAGCCTCGTATGTCCAATACGAAGGCGAGTAAGTATTACATCCTTTTTCCTATTACCAATGGTTGGCCAAATATCTAAGGTAGGTTTTATTGCGTGCAGTTTGTTATTAACCATACCGTTCCAATTACTTTGCCATAGAGAGATGAAATGACGCCTAATTTCTTTCTTAATGTCCGGGTATGGAATAGGACAATCAACATGAATGTTAGGATTTTTAGCTGCTTCATCCGCCACCTCGTTGCCGTAGATCCCAACGTGGCTAGGGACCCAACAGAACAGAATGTTTATTCCTTGCTGTTCCAAGCTCTGTTTTAGTTCTAAAATATTATAAATAATGGGGTGATGGAATTAAGACTTCAAGGCGGTAAGAGCACTCAGAGTCAGTATAGATTATAAATTGCTTATTGAGTTCTAAGAGATATGCATTAAGGCATGTTTGATAGCATACAGCTCAGCAGTGAAAACAGAACAGACTGGAGGGAGGCTATGGCAAATAATATTTTCAAGACACACAAAAGCAGAACCGACATAAGAAGAGGACTTAGAGCCGTCAGTGTATATTGGAATGTAGTTGAGGTAAGAATCACGGTGGGCGGCAAAGAGTGTCCGCAAGATGCCATCATCAGTATTAGACTTCATAAAGTCAGCAAAAGGATTGAGATAGGAAAATTCAGGAGTCTGCCATGGGGGGAAAGCAAGGAATCTATTCTTTAATGTGGAGACTTTGCATAGGTTGGTTCCACACAGTATACTGCGCATCCTGATAGCAAAAGAAGGCACACAAGATGGACGATTATCAAATAATTGAGCAAGATGGGTTTCATTAAAAAGATTATGTAGAGGATGATTGGGGTGTGACATTACACGGAAGTAATAGCTTAGGTTGGTTGGTTGGTTGGTTGGAATTTAATGGCGCTAATTCCTGAAAGGACAAACTGCGCCAAACAAGACGAAATTTAAAAAAATAAAGTAACAGTTAAAAAAAAGAAAAATAAACACAGGAGAAAGGAATTTTGAGAATGAAATAGCCGAAACAATAAATTAAACATTAAAGGCACATAAAAATCAAACAAACAGAGATAGTATAAAATAGCAAATATATACAAGATAGATTATTACATTAAAAGAAAATTAAAAAACAAAATTGAAAATTGAGAAATTGAAAATCAAAAAATTGTTAAATTAAGAATCAAAAAGTTGTTAAATTGAAAATCAAAAAATTGTAAAACTGAAAAACAGATTAACAGACAAAAAAAAAAAAAAAAGACAAAAAAAAAAAAAACACAGGATTCAGATTTCATAATAAAAACCTGTACAGCGAAGAAAGGGAAACAAGCCTGGATGTGGCGTTTCACCGATGATTGTGTTAAGATTGGGCGATAAATTTTTAAAGAATTTTATATACATTGATTTCAGACAACAACACGATGACAAAATGTGTGCGACTGTGTAAGGTATTTTACAATAAGCACACTGTGGAGGATCTTCACCCAGCAAGAGATGGACATGGGTGAGTCTGCAATGACCCACTCGTAGACGAGTGAGTATTACATCTTGTCTCCTAGAAGGGAGTTGGGGCCACTTGGTAATTTTTAATTTTACTTCTCGCAATTTATTTGACGACACATTATTCCAACAGTCCTGCCATTTAGCTTGTATTAATTCTTTAATGTAATTTTTTAAATCTGAATAAGGAATACCAGAATTAATGTAATTAGTAGCAGATTTTGCAGCTTTATCTACAAGTTCGTTGCCTTTGATGCCGACGTGAGCGGGAATCCAGCTAAAAATTAACGAGATTCCCATGGATGTAAGGTTAATTATTGCAGAAATTATTTTCAAAATGAGAGGGTTCTGAGGATCAGGAGAAAGCAAAGATTGTAAAACACTTTGAGAATCTGTATAAATAATAAAATTTTTACTATTGTGGTGCATCATTTCCTCTAAAGCCTTCAATATGGCAAAGGCTTCAGCAGAAAAGATGGAGAATTTGGGATGTAATTTGTAGCTATAGATATTTTCCTCGATAATATAGGCACAGCTGACAGAGTTTGTGGATTTTGAACCATCAGTGTAAACAGGAGTGTAAGTTTTAAAATATTGTTTGTGATTTTCAAAAATTTGTTGATAAACAATATCAGGAGTTGAACTTTTATCAAATGATTTAAAAGGGTTAATGACGGAAAAGTTAGGAGTGTACCAGGGATATATTCTATTATTTGCTTGCAGGATTTCAATATTGTCAAAATTTATGTCTTTTAGAATAACTTTTATTCTCTCCTGGAAAGGTAGAACAGAGGAAGATCTAGCAGTATAGAGACGCCGGAGGTAGGGATTAAGGTTATGACTATGAACGGGATGATTCACATAAGATAGGGTTCTGAAGTAATATTGTAAGGATAAAACGTGTCGTCGTAATTCAAGAGGAGCTTCACAGCAGTCAACGTAGAGACTTTCTACGGGAGAGGTTCTGAAAGCCTCTGAGCACAAGCGAAGAGCAGAATGGTGAATGGTGTTCAACTTTTGAAGTACGGAAATTAGTGCAGACCCATAGATAGAACATCCATAATCCAGTTTTGAACGGATAACAGCACGGTATATCTTAAGTAGGGAATCCCGATCAGCCCCCCAGGATGTTTTAGAGAGAACTTTTAATATGTTAAGTTTCCGTTCGCAGTTATTTCGCAAATTTCTAATATGGGATGCAAATGTGAGTTTTTTATCAAAAATTAGGCCGAGAAAATTTACTTCATCTACTATTTTTATCTTATTACCATATAACTGGATTTCTGGATCAGGGTGCAAACTTCTTTTTTTACAAAAATGCACACAACGGGTCTTTGAACTAGAAAAGTTGAAACCGTTTTCGCTCGCCCACTTACTGATTTTGTTAACTGCATTCTGGAGTTGTCTATTAATGAACCTCATATCAGCTCCTTCACAAGAAATATGGAGGTCGTCCACATACAAGCTTCCTTTAACGGAGGAAGGTATTTCATTTAAAATCCCGTTTATTGCTACAATAAACAAGGTCACACTTAACACGCTTCCCTGAGGGACCCCCTCTTCTTGGATGAAACTGCGAGAAAGAGAATTTCCAATGCGAACTTTGAAATTCCTTAAATCCAAAAAATTTTGTATAAAAATAGGCATATTGCCACGCAACTCTAAATTATAAAGGTTCTGTAAAATGCCATGCCGCCAAGTGCGGTCATATGCCTTTTCAATATCAAAGAAAACAGAAACCAGATGATTTCTTTTAACGAAAGCATTCCGGATTCTGGTTTCTAAGTCTGTCATATTGTCTAAAGTGCCCCTTCCACGACGGAAACCGCTCTGGTAATTGGATAGACAGTTGTTTTCCTCCAGGTAATAAATAAGACGAACGTTAATCATTTTTTCTAGAATCTTGCAAAAACAGTTCGTCAAAGCAATTGGACGGTAGCTGAGAGGATTCGTGGGATCTTTATCAGGTTTGAGTATGGGGATAACAATAGCCTCTCTCCATGAAGAAGGAAAGGTATGTTCTCTCCAGATCCTATTGTATAATTTTAGCAAATTAGATATGGAAGCTGTAGAAAGATTTTTTATCATTGTGTAAGATATATTATCAGGACCAGAAGCAGACTTGTGAATGTTCTGTAAGGCTCTATTTAATTCAATAATGGTAAAATCTGTATTGTAAGAAAAATTTTCTTTTGTTTTGAAATTTATGGGTTTTTTCTCGATTACGGTTTTGAGTTTTATGAAAGAAGGTGAACTATTTAAACAAGAAGAGATATTGGCTAATGATGAGGCTATTGTGTTGGCTATGTCATCAGGAGAAGAAATAGAGGCATTATTATAATGTAAAATGGGAATCTGATGGTTTGGGTAAATGCCATAACAACGGTTAACTTTATCCCATAAGTCTTTACTAGAAAGGGTGTTAGAAATACTATTAACATAGTTAATCCACGAATCTCTCTGGCTACGTCTTAAAGTGCGGCGGAAAATACTTTTGCACTTTTTATAATTTATGAGGTTTTCAGTGGTAGGATATCGTTTAAATACTGAAAACGCTTTCCTTTTTTCCTTATAAGTATTTTTACAGTCTTGGTTCCACCATGGCTTAGTTTGCTTGTGAGGACGACATGATGATTTCTTAATAGAAAGATCAGCGGCAAAAATTATTGATTCAGTTAGCTGTTTCACTGCTTCTTCAATGGTGTTATTTACGACCATTTCTGTAGAAATAGTAGCAAAGGTACGGAATTTATTCCAATCAGCGGATCCTAGAATATAACGAGGTACCCGCTGTTTGGTATGTGAGCTATTTTTATGAGTTAAAATAATAGGAAAGTGGTCACTATTAAAAAGGTACGACTCTACATGGAAATTAAAAAAAGGAAAAACTTCAGGGCTGCAGATTGCTAAATCTAGAGAGTGAAAAGTTCTTGTGGGTGAATGTAGGTAAGTAAGCTGGTCTTTATTGAAAATGCAGAGATCATGATCGGAAATTAGTTTTTTGAATTTGACGACCCCTTTTATTAAAGTTGGGGCTACCCCACAATGGATTGTGGCCATTCAGGTCGCCGACAATAATAAAAGGAGCAGGAAGTTGTGTAATTAGGTTATTTAGAGAATTTTGATTTATGTTAACATTTGGAGGGAGATAGAGGTTACAGACAGTTATTAGAGTATGAACATGTATCTGTACAGCTATGGCTTGGAGCTCAGTGTCAATGCTTAAAGTAGTAGAAGGGTAGTCATGAGACGTGAAGAGGGCTACACCACCACAAACCCTGCCCCCTTCGACGTAATCTTTTCTGAATGTTGTATAACGTTTTAATTTTGCTGATTTATTGGTGTCCAACAGTGTCTCTTGGAGTGCAAAGCAAAAAGGTTGGTACTTATTAACTAGGTCTCTAATATCGGAGACGTGACATTTGAAACCATGGCAGTTCCAAGATAAAAGCGCCATTGTTAAAAGTGGGGAAAAAAGGAAATTCAAATTAGGCAGGTAAGGTCTTAGCCCACATGCCCTCTGTGTCTGAGAGATCTGTCAACATTTCCTCTTCAGACGTAATGTAGACTTTAATTGAGTCCTCCTCAGTATTTGATGGATTTTTTAGAAAATCTTTTTTCGATAATTTGCATTTTAAAGTGTTATTAGAAGATTCATCATGGTCGAAATCTTCCAGAAGTTGAACACTTTTATTTTTTATTTTTTCTTTCAGTCTTGCTGCTGAAATTTTTTGATGTTTAGGTATTTTTTGTTTAGGTGGGAGACTTGAAGCCTTCGATTTTAGCAGTAGTTTAGCAGATACATTAGTTTTGGGGGTTAGTTTATTTTTTGGTAAACGTTCATTTATTGGTCTTTGTACAATAATATTTTCAACTGTTAGAGATTTATTTTCAAGTTTTGATGTGGATGCACGAGAAGGTTTTGGACTATTTATAGCTAATGGCTTATTTTCAGTTTGGGTACTTATTGATTTGCTTTGCTTCACAGCTGCAGCAAAGGTGATTCCGGGTCTAGGAGTACGTTCATCAACACGTTTCTTAGCCTCTGGATATGAGATGTTCTCTTTAACTTTTACTGTTTGTATCTCTTTTTCTAGTATCCACTTAGGGCAAGAACGTGAATATGCAGGATGGTCGCCTTTGCAGTTGATGCATTTAGGTTTTGACTTGCAATCAACGCCGTCGTGGCCAACTTCTGCGCAACGAGGACAGGTAATGGATCCACGACATGATATTTTAGAATGCCCAAAACGTTGGCATTGGAAGCAACGCAATGGACTTGGGACAAAGGGACGTACAGGACATCGAAGGTATCCTGCATTAATATGTGTAGGCAGGGATGGAGAGTTAAAAGTCAGTATTAAGTGCTTAGTTGGTTGTATCTTTCCATCTCGCCGTATGGTAATGCGGCGAACTCCACAGACATGCTGTTCTTTCAGACCCTCAAGTATCTCTTCTTCGGGAACATGGTACAGTTCTCCTTCTGAGATTACACCTTTGCTGAAGTTTAAGGTGCTGTGAGCAGTAATTTTTACTGGAATATTGCCAAATTTGTTTACTTTTGTTAAATTAGTAGCTTGTTTTGTATCTACCACTTCAACGAGCAAGACTCCAGATCGAAGTTTTTTGATAGATTTGACATTTCCGACCGCTGATATAATGCATTTGTGTATGAGAAAAGGAGAAACAGCCGAAAAGTTGCCCTCCTCTCTCTGCACAATAAAAAATCTCGCCTGATTGTAATCGATATTAACAAAGTGCCCCTTTTGACCCAAGGGGAGGGGTGGGGGGGTTTTGAGATTATCCATAGTAAAAGGTTTGGTGTTCAGATCCCGGCCGCACCACCCACCATGGAGCCCAACAAGGGGGTGCTAAAACGCTCCCAAAAAGGGACATAAACGACGCACCAGTGCTAACCGGGATCTATACGCGCACAGCTACCCCTAAAGCAGCCTCGACCCATTAAAGTGCCCAGTAGGTAACCGATTGCTTGGCCCAGGCCAGTGACAAAAATGTCGTCCGACCAGCCGATTGATGTAGACGGGACCATTCTACACCTCCCGTTTACCCGAAGCAGGGGCCAAAGTAATGTGTTGGTTTCCCTCAATTACCAGGATCCCCCTTTCCGGGGACACGGGTCTCCACGCACGGCAAACACGTGGGTGGTTAACAAATCGCGAGATGTTGTGTTCAGAAAGGAACACAACATATCGCGATAAGCCCTCACCTCCGAAAAGGTAACCACAACGAGGGAGAAAGGAAGAAAAAGGAAGAGAAGAGGAAAACAGGAAAGAAAAGGAAAGAACAAAAGATCGCTGGGGTACCTCGGGATTGCGACACCCGTGTTTACCTAAAGTAGGTAAACCCCCTGAGGGGGAAGGTTCATTACAAATAACATACAGACTAGGAATGGGAGAGGTACGAAAAGCGCCAGTACAGATGCGGAGAGCCGTATGATGAACGGTGTCAAGGGTTTTTAATACAGATTTCTTAGCAGAACTATACGCAGCACAAGCATAATCCATTTTCGAACGGATGGCAGACCTGTAAATACGCAGCATAGATGTGTAATCAGCACCCCAAGAAGTATTCGAAAGAAACTTTAGCAAATTGAGCCCTTTTTCACATTTTAACCTGAGGTTTTTTACATGGGGAGAGAAAGTTAACTTTCTGTCCAGCATAACCCCTAGAAACCTAACAGAATCAACAACATTAATGAGCGAATTACCCAGATAGAGTTCAGGGTCATTATGCATGTTTCGCAACCTACAGAAGTGAACACAAACAGTTTTTTCACTAGAGATGGTATGACCATTTTCACTGCACCACTTATAAATACTACGGATGGCTGTCTGTAACTGCCTTTCAACAAAGCGCATATCCTTACCTTCACATGAAATGAGTAAATCATCCACGTAAAGACTACCATGAACAGACCGAGGAATTTGATCTAAAATAGAATTAATTTTAATTAAAAATAGAGTGACACTTAAAACACTGCCTTGGGGGACACCCTCTTCCTGAATAAAACTATCAGATAAAATATTTCCAATACGAACATTAAAAACGCGTTTAGATAAAAAGTTTGATATAAAAATGGGGAGGTTCCCACGTAGTCCAAGATTAAAAATATCACGAAGAATGCCGTAACGCCACGTTCTGTCATAAGCTTTCTGAATATCAAAGAATACTGACACAAAGTGGTTCCGTTTCACAAAAGCATTTCTAATACGACTTTCCAACATAATAAGATTGTCACTGGTTGACCTGCCTTTTCTAAACCCGCTTTGATACGGCGATATAAAGTTATTGGTCTCCAACACGTACATGAGACGGTTGTTTACCACTTTTTCCAATAGTTTACTCATGCAGTTAGTCAAGGCGATAGGGCGGTAGTTACTAGGATCAGACGGATCTTTATCAGGTTTCGGTATAGGTAAAATTATGGATTTATGCCATTCAGAAGGGAAGGTATGTTCTTGCCAAATTCTATTAAAGAGATGTAAGATGTTAATAAGTGAGTTGTAAGGAAGATTCTGAAGAAGTTTGTAAGTAATATTGTCAGGACCCGGGGAAGTTAAATGGGAATGATTGAGACAACGAAAAAATTCTTTTTCTGTGAGAGGGCAGTTATAAGAAAAATCAGTCCGGGTGGAAAATTTAAGCCTACCAGCTTCAGCATTACGCTTATACCGTAAGAAAGTAAAAGGGTAAGAATCGGCACTGGTGATATGGGCGAAAGTTTCAGCAATCGTATTAGCAATACCCGCAATATCAGAGGTGATGTTCCCATTTAGGTTTAAGGGAGTAACCTGGTGCTCACTGTAATAAGTACCCATCGCTTTCTTGGCTTTTAACCATAATTTTCGGCTAGAGACACCAGTCTTGATACTAGAAACATAAGTCATCCAGGACTCTTTTTGGCATTTACGGCGAATTCTACGCGCAAAAGCTTTTGCACGTTTAAAAGCAATTAAATTTACTTGACTAGGGTATCTTCTGAATATATTCCAAGCACGGTTTTGCTTCTTAATAGCGTTCTGACAATCCTCATTCCACCACGGTTTCCGGTGCTTTGGTGGATTATGAGACGACCTAGGAATAGAAGCATCTGCAGCTTTCATGATAATGTCAGTGACACGGCTAACAGCTTCATCAATATCACCCATTACAGTATCTTTATTGATTACTGCGAGGTTACTATATGTAAACCAGTCGGCAGCCTCATAAATATACCTAGGAGGTCTACAGATTCTATTGCTGTAACTGTCGGGGTGAGAAATAAAGATAGGAAAGTGATCGCTACCATATAAGTTATTTGCAACTGTAAAGGTAAAAAGGGGGAACAAGGATGGAGAGCAAATGACGAGATCTATGGAGTGGAAAGTGCGGTTTGGAGTATGGAAGTAGGTATGTTTGCCGTTGTTTAGAATACATAAAGAATGGTCAGAAACGAATTTTTCAATCTGTTGACCACGGAGGTTGCAATTGGAGTTGCTCCATAAAGTGCTATGAGCATTAAAGTCACCCATTAGCAGAAAGGGAGTAGGAAGCTGTTTAATAAGATTTTCCAAATCACATTGACTGATGGGTTCCCTAGGAGGTAGGTAGATGGAACAAATGGTAATCAGTTTATTGACATGAACTCTAACGGCAACAGCTTGCAAATTCGTACTAATGTTTAAACGGGAGGTGACATAGTTAAGGGAAGTAAGAATGGCCACTCCACCAGAAGCTTTATTGCCACTAAGATTATCTTTCCTAACGCTGCTGAAACGTCTCACTTTACAGCAGTCATCCTTGCCCAGGTAGGTTTCCTGGAGAGCAATGCAAACGGGGTTGAAATCGGAAATGAGGTGCTTCAGATCGTGGTATTTATTGCGAAAACCGCGACAGTTCCAAGAAAGGAACACAGACATGATTAGAAGGGATCGGGAGGTTCAGAAGAAGTAATCCCGTCAGTATGCTTTGAAGGATCAATGTCTTCATGCTCCATTGACTCATCAGAAACTTCGGAATCTGATGGATTTAATGTTAAAATTGAGTCATCAATAAAAGGCTGGGGTGGGACATTTTTTTGTTTGTATCGAGTACTTTTCAATTTATAGGTAGAATCTTTTTTAACAGCCGGTCTATTTTCTGTACCGTTTTTAGTAGTCTTTTTCCCTTTACGAGTGGTGGTTTGCGTCCCAGTTGCTGAGATTTCCGGCAGAACAAAGCGTTTATTATTTAGCGAATTTGAGGTGGAGGGAAGGACAACTAGTTTATCAGGTTGATTGGTGGGATGAGTAGGGTTTAGTGGCACCGAGTTCTTTGGGTATAAATTGTCTTTTTTAGCAGAAAATTCAGTTTGAGTACCTATTGATTTGGTGGTTTTAGTTGCAGCAGCATATGAGAGTCCAGGAGTTGGAGTGCTAGAATTAACTATTTTTCGGGCTTCTACGTATGAAATGTTATTTTTTACTTTTAAGGTTTGGATTTCTTTTTCAATCTTCCATTTTGGACAAGATCGATAATATGAGGGATGGTCTCCCTTGCAGTTGGTACAGCAAAAAGGAGCAGAACATCCTTCACTGTTGTGTCCAGCGACAGCACACCGAGCACAGGTCAAGGACCCCCGACAGGATGTCTGAGAGTGACCAAACCTTTGGCAATTGAAGCATCGTAGCGGGTTAGGAATATAGGGTCTCACGGGGCAGTTGAGGTAACCGGCTTTAATGTTTGTTGGTAGTTTCGGCAGGTCAAAAGTTAGAATTAGATGTTTCGTATTGATTGTTCTATTTTCTCTGCGGATGGTTATTCGGCGAACAGCACTGACGTTAAAGGGTTTGAAGTTTTCTAGGATTTCTGATTCGGGTGTGTTTTGTAAATCGGGTTCTGATATCACGCCACGGGATTGATTAAGGCTTTTGTGCGGGATTATGGAAACGGATCTGGCACCAATCGTTTTCAAATTTGTTATATTTCGAGCTTGTACATTATTGGCAACCTCCACAAGAAGATCACCGGAACGTAATTTTTTAACATTCTTCACTTCTCCAACAGCCGACTGAATAACTTTATGAATGAGAAAAGGGGACACATCATTGAAGTTACCATCATTACATTTAATAATAAAGAACCGAGCAATAGAAAGTAAATTAGGTTGAAATGACGTCTCAATAACAGGGGAATTTTTGCTTTTAGAATCCATGATAATAGAATTTAAGATTCGGACCCGACTGCACCACCCACCACGGAGCCCAACAAGGGGATGCAGGGTCCTGCACCAATGCTAGCCGGGTCTATACGATCACAGTCATCAGACCGATCACTTGAACCGTAGCAGACAATGGTCCACCAGCCGATTGATACGCACCGGAACTTACGTACCCCCCGTTTACTCGAAGCCGAGGCCAAAGCAACGTGTTGAAACCTCCCCGCAACCATGGAAATTCCATTCAAATGATTCCCCTACGGGGAAGCCCCTCAATTACCAGGATCCCCATTTCCGAGGACACGGGTATCCACGCACGGCAAACACGTGGGCAGTTTAAACGCCAAGAGGAGCAAGAAACAGCAGAGTGGAAACAGCTTCTCATGGGGTGCCCTCACCTCAAAAGAGGAAACCGCAACGAGGGAGAAAGATAAGAATAAAGTAGAAGAGAAGAGGAGAGTAGAAAAGAAAAGAGAAAAGATCGCTGGGGTACCTCGGGATTGCGACACCCGTGTTTACCTAAAGTAGGTAAACCCCCTGAGGGGGTCAAAGATTGAAAATATTAACCAAAATATGTATACTTATATATAATTTAAAAGCAGAAGTAAATATTAGTCAAATTTAAAAGAAAGAGCATAAGTAAAAAACAGCGTAAAGACTGATATTAAAACCTTTTTAATTAAACAAGATTAAAAACACCAATACGGATGAGAAATTCAAATAGTTTTGGGTGGGGAGTCTCACCCAAAAGTTCGCTCAAGCTGGGATTAAAAGTTTTAAAATAAATATTATAAAATCGTGTAAATGCCGTGCATGAAGTTAAAATATGATGAATGGTGAGATGAGTATGACAGAGAGAACATTGTGGAGCAGGCTCAGCGAAAAGTAAATGTTTATGGGTGAGTCTAGTGTGACCGATGCGAAGGCGAGTCAAGACTACATCCAACTTGCGATTCGGGAAGCATGGCCAAAAGGAGATCGATGGTCTAAGGACGTGAAGCTTGTTTAGAATTTGCAAATTCCATTCGGAATTCCAGAGCTCATTTGTGCAAGAAGAAATGGCTTTTTTTATGTCAATGTAAGGCAGATCGCCGGTGTAAAGTGTAGTTGCTTGTTTTGCCAAAGTGTCCACTTTCTCGTTACCAGAAATACCAACGTGGCTAGGAACCCAACAGAAAAGTATATTAAAACCTCTACGGGAAAGTTTTCTATGCAGCTGGACAGCACGAGAAACGTAATTGTGAGTAATGGAATTAGATTTCAGGCTTTCCAAAGCACTCATTGAGTCCGAGTGGATTATGAAGAGTCTATTGCTGCTGGAAGATATGTATCTTAAAGCCTCGTATATTGCAATTACTTCTGCTGTAAATATGGAGCAAAAAGGATGAAGTTTGTAGCTGCAATCGTTAGAGTCGCCACAAAACGCAAAACCAGTATAATCTTCAGATTTTGAGCCGTCTGTATAGATATTCTCATAGTTAAGATATTGAGCCTGAAGGGAGCTGAAGAGTTGTTGGTAAATGTAGGGGTCTGTGCTTTCTTTTACAAAGCCCTTAAAGGGTTGAAGATAGTGAATTTTATGGTTCTCCCAAGGTGGTGTTTCAAATAAGAGGCGAGGCGAGATATCAACGTTAATAAACTGAGTACCTTCCAGAATTCTCCGAATTCTAAAGCCAAATGAAGGAATGGAATGTGGGCGATTTGTATAAAGACGATCCAGATGAGTGTCTAAAAAGATTTTTCTCAATGGGTGCGAATGATGAGACAGGATAAAAAAGTAGGTGTTAAGTGATATTTTATGACGAGTATAATGTAGAGATGGTTCGTGACAAGTTACAAGAAGGCTATGAATGGGTGAAGTTCTAAAAGCACCGGAGCATATCCGAAGAGCGGAATGATGCACCGTGTCTAGCTTTCTTAAAACAGATGCGCGAGCAGAGCCATAAACACAACAAGCATAATCAATTCTTGACCGGATGACAGCACGGTATATTCTAAGCATGGCATCACGATCGGCTCCCCATGAAGTATTAGATAACACTTTTAAAAGGTTTAAGCTCTTTTCACATTTTGTCCGGATATAAGAAATATGTTTAGCAAACGTAAGTTTATTGTCAAAGTAAATACCTAAAAATTTAACACAATCGTGCACGTCAATTTTAAAAGATCCTAAGAATAGCTCAGGGTCCGGATGGAGTCCACGTTTACGGCAGAAATGAATAGAAGTAGTTTTGTCCTCAGATATTTTAAAACCATTTATATCGCACCACTTAAGAATTCGATTAATGGAGGTTTGTAATTGTCGTTCAATAAAACGAATGTCTTTCCCTGCTGCGGAGATTTGCAGGTCGTCAACATATAAACATGCATTCACAGTTGATGGAATTTGATTTAGTATATCATTTATCTTTAGAGAAAAAAGGGTGACACTAAGAACGGATCCCTGAGGAACGCCCTCTTCCTGAATAAAGCTGTTAGATAGTGTGCCGTTGATCCGAACTTTAAATTCCCGATAAGAAAGGAAATTTTTAATAAAATTTGGCAAGTTGCCACGAAAGCCTAAACAATGGAGATCTCTAAGAATGCCATACCTCCAAGTCTGATCGTATGCTTTCTTTATGTCGAAAAAAATAGATATTAGATGGTTCCGTCTCAGGAATGCATTACGGATTTGAGTTTCGAGATATAGGATGTTATCTAAGGTTGATCTAGCTTTTCTAAAACCACTTTGAAAAGGATGAATATGATGCTCCGTTTCTAGAATAAAAACCAGGCGTCTGTTTACTATTTTTTCAAGTAATTTGCATAGGCAGCTAGTAAGAGCAATGGGACGGTAGTTGCACGGATTAGTGGGGTCTTTTCCAGGTTTAGTAACGGGAATAGTTATTGCTTTAGTCCAAGATGTTGGAAAGGTATTTTCTATCCAGATTCTATTGTACAGATGCAGAAGGTTAGTGAGCGAACTGAGAGAGAGATGTTTTATCATGCTAAAAGAAATGGCATCAGGACCAGGAGAAGTATTTTTACACTGACGTAAACAGAAAAGTAATTCTTTAATATTAAAAGGGCTATTGTATGGCAAATTTAATGAGGTATTAAAATTTAATCTTTGTTTCTCGGACATCGTTTTATATGACTGGAAGTGTTTCGGATACGAGATTTTACTGGAGGCAAAGGCAAAGGTTTCACCTATTGTGTTAGTTATGTCTTGAATATTAGAAATTATTTCTCCATTATAAGATAGACAGGTAATTGGATTATTATGATAAATGCCCATTGCTCTTTTAGCCTTTTGCCAAAGTTCTTTACTGGACGTTGAGGTAGTGATACTCGAGACATATTTCATCCAAGATTCTCTCTGAGAACGGCGTCTAATTTTTCTGGCAATTGCTTTGGTCTTATTAAAAGAGATCAAGTTTTCAGTAGTGGGGTATCTCCGAAAGATACTCCATGCCTTCTGCTGCTGTTTTTTGGCATAGAGGCAATCATCGTTCCACCACGGTTTTTTATTTTTCCTCACTGAAGGGCAAGATTTTGGAATAGTTACGTCCGCTGCTTTGATAATGGTGTAGGTTACGTTATTGACAGCTTCATCTATTGTTCCGGTGATTAGGCCAGGAGTAATAACAGCGAGAGAAGAGAAAGATAGCCAGTCAGCTCTTCTTTCAATGTATCGAACGTGTTCAGGAATATTTTGAGAGTTATGGTATAGCGGAGATAAAAATATCGGAAAGTGGTCACTATTGTGAAGGTCAGTTGAAACGAAAAATGAGTATAAAGAATAAACTGAAGGAGAACATATTGCAAGGTCTATGGCGTGGAAACTTTTCGTAGGCTTGTGAAAATAAGTGTTATCCCCGTTATTGAGAATGCATAAAGAAAGATCAGATATGAGCGATTCGATTATTTGGCCTCTATTATTGACTTCAGGACCGCCCCAAAGAGGGCTATGGGCGTTAAAGTCGCCTAAGAGGATTATTGGAGGTGGAAGTTGGTTTATTAAATTAATCAAGTGACGTAAGTTAATTTGTTCATTGGGGGGTAAATATATGCTGCAGACAGTAGTGAGACATTTCAGACGGACACGTGCGGCAACGGCTTGAAGATTGGTATTGAGATTTAGAGACTGGAAAGGGATGCTGTTCGATATGATAAGTGCTACACCACCAGAAGCTTTATTGCCAAGTTCATAATCGTTTCTTATAATTGTGTGGTTACGGATTTTCGGTACTTTATTATGAGAATTTAAAAATGTTTCTTGTAGAGCAAAGCAAGCGGGATTATGATCATGAATGAGGACGTTCAGATCATCGATTTTATTAAGAAAACCGTGGCAATTCCATGAAAGCAGCAGGGCCATGGTCAAAAGGGGTTAGAAGTACTTGACAATGTTTGAGTAATCCCCTTATTATGATTCGGAGAGTCAGAATCAGACTGATCCATAGACTCTTCCGAGACATCAGAGTTGGTTGAATGAAGTTTTATGGCACTGGGTCCTCATGGGACATATTGTGCCAAACAAATAGTTAAAACTTAGAACCACAAAGATGGGATCAAAGCAGTTATAAAAGGATAACATAAGATAAAAGCAAACATGTCAAAAAATGTAAAAACTATTGTAGAAAAGACACATAAAACCAACAGTAAAGACAGCAGCGATGACGCATAAAATTCAGATGAAAGAGTAAAACCCAATGTCTTTTAAAAACAGAAAGAGCTTAGGATGAGGCGAATTATTTAAAATATCTTTCATGTCAATGGATGATGAATTAAAATAATGAATACGATGTTTTATAAAAAGAGGGCAATCGATGAGGACATGTTTTACGGAGATGACCGCTTTACAGTGACCACACATTGGAGCTGGTTCTCCGAGTAAGAGATGACGATGGGTAAAACGTGTGTGTCCAATCCGTAGGCGAGTGAGGATAACGTCATGTTTTCTAGATGATAAGGTATCCCAATTTTCGATTTTTGGTTTAATGGCACGCAACTTATTATCAGTCCCTTCATCCCAACAATCCTGCCATTTCTTATGCAACAGATTTTTTATATATTTTTTGACATCACACAGGGGCAAAGACATGTCACAAAAGTCACTAGCAGTTTTTGCCGCTTTATCAGCCCTCTCGTTTCCCTTAATTCCCACATGTGACGGAACCCAGCCAAACAAAAAGGAAAAGCCCACAGATTTCAGACCCTCAATGAGGTCAAGGACTTCAAATACCAAAGGGTGACTGTCGTACCTGGGTGTACAGAGAGATTCTAAGACACTTTTCGAGTCCGAGTAAAAAATATAATTACCTTTCTCGCGGTGGGATAGTTCTTCCAGGCCTTTTAAAATGGCTAAAATTTCTGCAGAGTAAATAGAAAACGCTGCATGCAATTTAAAACTATATACATGGTCCTCTATAACAAAGGCACACCCCACAAAATTACCCTGTTTAGAGCCGTCAGTATAAATAGGTGTAAAATTAGAATACGTTTGTCTATGGTCTTTAAAAATTTGGTAATAAATAATATCAGGGGTAAACCCTTTGTCAAAATTCTTAAAAGGATTAATAAATGTAAAATTGGAAAAAGTCCAAGGAGGTTTAAAATTGTCAGTTCTTAAAATGTTACGGTTAAAAAACCCGATTTCGTCTAAAGTATTTTTGATCCTCTGATAAAAAGGGAGGATACAGGAAGGCCTAGCAGAATAAAAACGCATGAGACAGTGGTTAAAATTATGATTTTTTACAGGATGATGTGTGACTGATGAAACTTTAAAATAATAACAAATAGATAAACATTCCCGTCTAAGACTAAGAGGTTCGTCATAGCAGTCAACGTATAAACTTTTAACAGGGGAGGTTCTGAAAGCTCCTGAGCAAAGGCGTAAAGCAGAGTGGTGAATGATGTTGAGTTTTTCTAATACAGATTTCCTAGCGGAACCGTAAACCACACTACCATAATCCAGTTTGGAGCGAATGAGTGCACGATATACTTTCAATAGAGATTGTCTATCTGCACCCCAAGAAGTACTGGAAAGAACTTTAAGAATATTCAGGGATTTCTCACATTTTTTCCGCAAGTCCACAACATGAGGTAAAAATGAAAGTTTGCGGTCAAGAGTAATGCCCAAGAATTTTACCTGGCTCGGAACATTTATAAGATTTCCTCCGATATAAATTTCAGGGTCTAGGTGGAGGCCACGTTTTCGGGTAAAGTGAATGCAAGATGTTTTGGTATTGGAAATAGTGAAGCCTTTCTCGTTGGACCAGTTAATTATTTTGTTGACTGCAGCTTGGAGTTGCCTGACAATAAAACGCATATCCGCGCCTTCACAACAAATATGCAGGTCATCAACATAAAGATTTCCTCTTACCGAAGTTGGAATTACCTTTAGTATACCATCAATGGCGACATTAAAAAGTGTGACACTGAGGACACTACCCTGTGGCACGCCCTCTTCTTGAATAAAAGAATCTGAATAAATTGTACCAATCCGGACCTGAAACTCCCGGAGATGTAAAAAATTTCTGATAAAAATTGGCAGGTTACCCCTTAAGTCAAAATTGTATAGGTTTTGCAATATGCCGTACCTCCACGTACGGTCGTATGCCTTCTCAATATCAATAAAAATTGATACAAGATGATGGTTTTTAACAAATGCGTTGCGTATTTTGCTCTCTAAATCAATTATATTATCAATGGTGGATCTGCCACGGCGAAACCCGCTTTGAAAGGGAGACAATAGGCGATTACTTTCGAGATAGAAAACCAGACGAGCATTTACCATTTTTTCTAAGATTTTGCACAAGCAATTAGTGAGAGCGATAGGACGGTAATTTAGTGGGATCTTAGGATCTTTGTTGGGTTTCAGAATAGGTATGATGGTGGCCTTTCTCCAGGAAGATGGAAAGGTTTGTTCTTGCCAAATTCTATTGTACAAGCGAAGTAGGTTATGTAGAGAATCTGCAGAGAGGTTTTTAATCATGGCATAAGAAATATGGTCAGGACCGGTAGCTGAATTGTGGGTGTTACGCAAGGCTTCATTTAATTCGTGTGAAGTAAAATTGCTATTATAGGATAATCGAGTTTTGGTTTTAAAATTTAAAAATTTTCTCTCAGTAGCTGATTTGATTTTATTGAACGGGGACTGGTAACTATTGCCTGAACAAATATCACTAAAGACTGAGGCTATTGTATTTGCAATATCTTGAATGGAAGAAATCGTATTATTTTTATAATGGAGAATGTTGATTTGATTACTAGGAAAATGTCCGGAGGCGCGTTTGACTTTATCCCACAATTGCTTACTACTAACTTTAGAAGAAATGCTACTTATATATTTTCTCCATGAGTCTCTTTGGCTATTACGTAAAGTACGCCTAAAAGCAGCTCTAAATTTTTTATATTTGGAAAGATTTTCAGACGTTGGGTACCTTTTAAAAATACTCCAGGCCTTTCTCTGTTTTTTATAAGCATCCCCGCATTCACTATTCCACCAAGGTTTACTTTGTTTCCGGCAGTTTCCGGATGATTTTGGAATGGACTTATCAGCAGCAGCTATAATTATTTCAGTCACACTTTGTACTACCTTGTCAATGGAATGTGACTGCACCATATTTCTTGAGATGACAGCCAAATTCCTGAAATTTTCCCAGTTTGCTTTTCCCATAATATAGCGGGGTATATTAGGACTAGGAGTGGAGCAGACAGCAGGAGTTAAAATTATTGGGAAATGATCACTATTGTGTAAATCCGAATCGACAGAAAAATTAAACAAAGGGAGAAGTTGAGGAGAGCAGATTGCAAGATCAAGAGCATGATAGGTTTTTGAGGGGAAATGGAAATAAGTGGACTGGTCGCTATTGAATATACATAGATTATGGTCTGAAATCAGTTGCTCGATTTTTTTACCTCGTCGGTTGAGATCAGAATTGCCCCACAGGGTGCTATGGCCATTAAAGTCACCTATAATTATGAAGGGTTTGGGAAGCTCATTTATTAGGTTATTGAGAGAGTTCTGTGAAATGCGTTTATTAGGAGGCAAGTAGATGCTACAAACTGTAATAAGAGCGTGGGTATGGATTCGGACTGCAACTGCTTGAAGTTCGGTTTGAAGGGTAATCTGAGTGGACGGGTAATCATGGGACACAAGAAGGGCTACTCCACCGGAAGCCCTGCCTCCAGGGTCATGATCTTTTCTGTAGGTCGAAAAACGCCTAATTTTGGCAATCTTGCACTCATCCAGAAGAGTTTCCTGGAGTGCTAAACAAGCTGGGCGGAATTTATTGACTAAATCTCTAAGATCCGGCACGTGGGTTTTGAAGCCGTGACAGTTCCATGAAAGAAGAGCCATGATAAACAAAAGAAAAAGATTAAAAAACGGGCACCTAAGGGACGGAGGTCGGAGACTCCGCCTCAGATACAGATGATGATTCAGCTGACATGTCATCCGGAGAGACATACATTTTTATAGGCTCATCATCTAAACTTACTTCACTTTTATCCTTTTTTAAAAAATCTGTATGTTTCATTTTTGTCTTTATTTTTATTGCAGGAGGTGGAAGCTTCTGCCGCAGTGGATGGTTTGGTGGAATAGGTTTTAATCGCTTTTTCAGATTTTGCTTAGTATTTTTAGAAATTTTATGAGCCATATTTGCATCTTTTTTTACAGTAGAAGAATTTGTATTGTTTTGCGTAGGTACTTGTTTTGTGGTGCTTGGGCTATTAGTAAGTTTCATGCTTATTTCAGGTGTAGCTTTGTTTTCTTTTTCGATTCTATTGAGAATAGAGGACTGGGAAAATTCGGTTTGTACGGCTATAGATTTTACGGTCTTGAGATTTAAAGCTGTTGAATATGAGATACCAGGCTTAGGTGTACGTGAGAGTATCAATTTACGGGCCTCGGGATAGGATATGCTATTTTTTATCTTCAGAGTCTGAATTTCTTTCTCCATCTGCCAAGAAGGACAAGAGCGGGAGAAAGATGGATGAGCCCCTTTACAATTTATACATAACGGAACCTTCTGACAGTTTTCAGAGTCGTGGCCAACTTCTGCGCAACGAGCGCAGGTAATGGCTCCACGACATGACAGCTTTGAATGGCCAAACCGTTGGCACTGAAAACAGCGTAAGGGGTTAGGAATATACGGGCGTATTGGACAACGGAGGTAAGCTGCATTAATATATGATGGGAGATTCGGGCTATTGAATGTTAGTATTACATGTTTAGTTTTTTGTATATCTCCACCACGACGAATCGTGATGCGTTTTACGTGAGTTACTCCTTGGTCTCTGAGATTTTCTAATATTTCATCCTCAGACGAGGTAAATAGATCTGATTCTGAGATTACGCCTTTTGAATAATTTAAAGTCTTGTGGGGCAAAACTATGACTGAGAATGAGCCTAGAGTTGTACGGGATATGAGGGTTTTAGCTTGAGATGCGTTACAAACTTTTATTAAGAGGTCTCCAGAATTTAGTTTTTTAACAGATTCTACGTCACCAATGGAGGATTTTATAGCTTTGTGTATGACGAAAGGGGATATAGGCCGAAAACTATCTGCTGTTAATTTTCTCACAATAAAAAAACGTGTGCTACTATTAATGACATTGACATTTTGTTGCTCAAGTGAGTTTTGAGTGGGGGGAAAAGAAGCCATGATAAAGAAAAGTAAATTCGGACCCCGGCGGCACCACCCACCACGGAGCCCAACAAGGGGATGCAGAATCCTGCACCAGTGCTAACCGGGATCTATACGTTCACAGGTACTTCTGAAGCCACTACCACCCTTAACGCAATGACCCAGAAAGTACGCCGCTCACTTAGTCCAAGCCGAAAACCGACCAGCCGATTGATACATGTGGACCAGTATGTACCTCCCGTTTACACGAAGCCGAGGCCAAAGCAACGTGTTGGAAACTCCCCGCCAAAATGGAAATTCCATAAAAGATGATTTCCCCCACGGGAAGTCCCCTCAATTACCAGGATCCTCATTTCCGGGGACACGGGTCTCCACGCACGGCAAACACGTGGGCAGTTAACAGTTCGCGAGAGGCTATGTTCAGGACGGAACATAGCATCACGAGAAAAGCCCTCACTTCCAAAGAAGTAACCACAACGAGGGAGAAAAAGAAAGGATAAAGTAGGAGACAAGAGGAGAGGAAATAGAAAAAAGATAAAAGATCGCTGGGGTACCTCGGGATTGCGACACCCGTGTTTACCTAAAGTAGGTAAACCCCCTGAGGGGGCTCTGAAAAGGATGCAGACAGTTGTTCTTTTCAAGGTAATTCATCAGGCGAAAATTCACCATTTTTTCAAGGATCTTACACATGCAGCAAGTGAGGGCGATAGGGCGGTAGTTGAGAGGATTTGTGGGGTCTTTGCCAGGTTTGGGGATAGGGATTACAATAGCAGTTCTCCATGCTGTCGGGAAGATGTTTTCGTTATAGATTCTATTGTATAAATATAATAGATTGGCAAGGGAGTGAGGAGATAACTTTTTAATCATAGTATATGAAATTTGGTCTGGGCCAGAGGATGTTTTGGGAGTATTCTGGAGAGCATGATATAATTCAAAAAAGGTAAAGTTTCTATTATATGGTAGCTGATCTTTAGTATTAAAGTCAATATTCTTCTTTTCAGATGTAACTTTTAAATATTTAAAAGAAGTAGAGTAACTAGAGTTAGAGGAGACATCTGCAAAGGTGGATGCTATAGTGTTAGCAATATCATTGAAAGTGGAAACAGTTTGATTATTATTGTGCAATATGGAAATTCGGTTAGTAGCAGAAATACCTGAACAGCGCCTCACCTTTTCCCACAATTTTTTGCTGGTAATAGACGATGAGATGCTTTCAACGTAGGTCTTCCACGAATCTCTCTGACTTCTGCGTAAGGTGCGCCTAAAGAGAGCCTTGCATTTTTTGTAAGTTTGGAGGTTTGCGGTGGTAGGATATCTTTTAAATATGCTAAAAGCTTTCCTTTTTTCTTTGTATGTTTTCTTACAGTCCTCATTCCACCATGGTTTGGTCTGCTTTCGAGGGCGACTCGATGACTTGCGGATGGAAGCATCAGCAGCTGAAATTATTGTATTTGTGATGAGAGATACTGCATCATCGATGTTACGATTTTTAACCATATTTAATGTGATATTTGCGAGGTTGCTATAAGAACACCAGTCAGCAGAATCAAGAAGGTACCGTGAAAGGTGGGGG
The DNA here is from genome assembly GCA_032207245.1 of Pardosa pseudoannulata. Classification (NCBI taxonomy): domain Eukaryota; kingdom Metazoa; phylum Arthropoda; class Arachnida; order Araneae; family Lycosidae; genus Pardosa; species Pardosa pseudoannulata. The sequence goes on from JAGEOH010000160.1 coordinate 63,542, forward strand.
TAGGAGATATTAGAGTGAACATGAGTAAGTACTATTGGGAAATGATCACTGTTGTGTAGATACGAATCAACTGAAAAATTCCACAAAGGGAAGATTTTGGAGAGCAAATAGCAAGATCAATGTTATGGAACGTTCTGCTAGGAAAGTGGAAGTGGGTGATTTCGTTTGTGTTAAAAAGGCAAAGATCGTTGTCTGACAGAAAGTTTTCTATTAATTGACCACGCTTATTTAGATCACGGCTACCCCATAGAGGGCTATGCCCATTTAGATCACCCAGGAGGATGATAGGTGGTGGAAGCTGGTTGATCAGGTTATTTAAGGACAGTTTACTAATTGTTGTGCTTGGTGAAAGATAGATGCTGCATACGGTAATTCGTGAATTTATATAGATTTGAAAGGCAATAGCTTGAAGTTCGGTAGTTATATTTAAAGGGGTAACAGGGTACTGGTGAGAGACAAATAGAGCAACTCCGCCAGAAACCCTATCGCCGGAGATATTGTCTTTCCTGAATGTGCTGAACTATCGAATGTTAGCTGACTGAGTTTCACGGAGAAGAGTCTCTTGCACAGCAATGCACGCGGGGTGATAAACATTAAAGAGATCCCTCATCTCAGAGGCGTGCTGCTTAAAACCGTGACAATTCCAGGACAGCAAAGACATGATGAAAAAAAAAAATTAAAAGAGAGTGGACTAACGTGGAGCGCTGTGGGACACAACCGTCTCTGAGTCCGCCGAGTTATCAGTTAACATGCCCTCATCACTGGAGGACACAAAGAGTTTGACAGGATCTTCAGACTCCTGAGAATTAGGAGTCACTTGAACTTTTAAGAAATCGGCTTTAGACAGTGGTTTCTTCGTACGTTTGTCAACGAACTGAGATTTTTTCTTTTTTAAATTCGCAGGAGGATTGTTCGGTTTTCCTACTTTGTAAGCTCGATCAACGTTGCTTTTCTTGGTGTTGGAGGTTGAGTTATCAGGAATTACGTTTTTGGAAGGAAATTCTGTAGTAGGGAGTTTATTGATTATTTTACTTTGAGACAGATCTGTTTGAGTCCCACAAGATTTCATAGTTTTAGAAACAAGGGCAGAGGAGAAGGAAACTCCAGGCTTTGGACAACGAGATGCAACTATTTTTCGGGCTTCCGGGTATGAAATATTGTTTTTCAGTTTTAGGCTTTGAATTTCTTTTTCGAATTGCCAGATCGGACAAACGCGGGAGAAAGAGGGATGCGCGCCTTTGCAGTTTACGCATAGAGGTGATTTAACACAGCTCTCCGAGTCGTGACCGACTTCTGCACAACGAGCACAGGTAACGGATCCACGACATGACTGCTTGGAATGTCCAAATCGCTGGCACTGAAAACAACGAAGAGGGTTTGGAATGTAGGGGTGGACGGTACATTTCAAGTAAGCGGCATATAAGTTACAGGGGAGCTTTGGACTATCAAATGTAAGTATGAGATGTTTGCCCGTCACGACGAATAGTTATTCGACGAACAGAAACAACACCTTGACTCTTAAGATTTTCCAGGATCTCATCCTCTGGAACGTCATATAAATCAGATTCGGATATGACACCTTTTGAAAAGTTCAGTGATCCATGCGGAGATGGATGGATGGATGGATGATTTGAATTTATTGGCACTGAATTCCCAAACGGAATATATTGTGCCAAACCGAAGTATACCTTAGAAATACAATGTAAAAAGTAGAAATGTAAAAATGTAAAAAATGTATAGGACACAATCGTAAAATATAAACCTCACAATAACACTATAAAAAGTTAGATAAAAGACAAAAGAGTTAAAAATTGTAAAAATGACAAACGACAAAAGTGAAGAAAAAATCAGATATGATGGTAAAACCCAATATCTCGCAAAAAGGATAAAACATTAGGATGAGGTGCAATACCAAGTAAATCTTTTAGATTATTGTCATTACTATTAAAATGGCGATGTCTGTAAACTTTAAAATTTGGACACTCGACTAAAATATGCCGCACGGACATAGCGACATTGCAGATGTTACATACGGGGACAGGTTCACCAAGGAGAAGGTGCCCATGCGTAAAACGAGTATGTCCGATTCTAAGTCTAGTCAAGATAACATCATTCTTCCTGGATGGGAGGGTAGGCCAGCATTTGATGACAGGTTTTACATCATGGAGCTTGTTTAGAGTACGTCCGTCCCACAAGTTTTGCCATTTTGAATGGACTAGATTCACAACATATTTTCCCGCATCTCTATAGGGGATAGGAGAATCCAGAATATCGGCCGCACATTTAGCTGCTCTATCTGCTGTTTCATTGCCCTTGATTCCTACATGTGCAGGTACCCAACAGAAGATAATTTTAAAACCACTAGAGTGTAACTTCCTTAACGTGTGAACTGCCTGGAGTATGAGAGGATTACTTTTATAGTCAGGAGAAGATAGAGAGTTTAGGACACTAAGACAATCGGAGTAGATAATGTAATTTCCTGCATCATTAGAAATTTGCTCCAGGGCCTTCAGAATGGCCATTGCTTCTGCAGAGAAGATGGAAAAAGCTGGATGCAGGCGGTGGCTGTATGTACTGTCCCCGATTACGTAAGCACAACTCACGGAATTATCAGACTTTGACCCATCAGTAAAAATAGGAGTATACCCAGAGAAATTCTGATTATGATAATAAAAAAGTTGCTGATAAATAACATCGGCCGTAGAAGCCTTGTCAAAGCATTTAAAAGGATTCAGAAATTTAAAATTCGGCTCTTCCCAAGGTGGTTTAAAATAATTCACAACCATAATGTCTGGTTTCTCGAAATTAATTTCCTTTAAAATTGACTGGATTCTAACATGAAAATAAGGGATATAAAAAGGTCTATTTTGATATAGACGCATGATATAAGGATTAAAACTATGAGTATTTACAGGATGATTAGTGATGGATGAAGTTCTAAAATAGTAATGAAGACTTAAAATTTTGCGCCTAAAATCAAGAGGTTCCTCAAAACAATCAACGTATAAACTATCAATAGGTGAGGTTCTAAAAGCTCCAGAACATAAACGGAGAGCAGAATGGTGGATAAAATTCAACTTATTAAGAACAGATTTGCGAGCTGAACCATACACTTCACAGCCATAATCCAATTTCGAGCGGATGACGGAGCGGAAAATTTTTAACAGGCACGTACGATCAGCACCCCAAAAAGTAGATGAAAGGACTTTTAGAATGTTTAAAGATTTTTCACTTTTTTTCCTCAGATATTTGATGTGAGGCAGAAAAGTCAACTTTCGATCGAATATAATGCCTAAAAATTTAGCTTCTCCTCCACGATGTTAATCTTGTCTCCCGCAGGTAGATCTCAGGATCTGGACGAAACACGAAAATCTCGCAGATTTAAAAAGTTTTTAATAAAAATTGGAAGGTTTCCCCTCAAGTCAAAATTGTAAAGTGCACGAAGAATACCGTATCGCCAAGTACGGTCGTAAGCCTTTTCTACGTCAAAAAAAATGGAGACTACATGTTTCCGTCTCACAAAGGCATTACGAATTTTGCTCTCTAAGTCCATGATGTTATCAATAGTGCATCTACCACGTCTGAAACCACTCTGAAGTGTATGCAAGCACTTGTTATTTTCTAAATAGTGCATGAGGCGAGCATTAATCATTTTTTCCATGATTTTACACATGCAACTTGTGAGAGCAATGGGGCGATAGCTCTGAGGATTCGTTGGATCTTTCCCAGGCTTTAAAATAGGAATAATGGCAGCTATTCTCCAAAGGGTGGGAAAAGAGTGTTCATGCCAGATTCTATTGTACAAAATTAGTAGGTTTGAAAGTGAAGAAAGGGACAAGTTTTTTAGCATAGAATAGGAAATTAAATCTGGACCACATGAAGTCTTATGAGTACTTTTTAGTGCTGTGTTGAGTTCCTTTAAAGTAAAGCTATTGTTGTAGGGAGAACGAGTTTTAGAGAGAAAGTTTATCTTCTTTTTCTCTGCTATTGTTTTTATGGCTTTAAAAGTGGATGAGTAGTTTGAACTGCAGGAAATATCAGCAAAAGTGGAGGCAATGGTATTGGCAATATCTTTAGTAGAGGAAATAATTTGACTGTTATTACGTAGAATGGAAATTTGATTGTTAGGAAACACCCCAGAACACCGCTTCACCTTATCCCACAGTATTTTACTGCTAACAGAGGAATTAATACTGTTAACATAATTATTCCACGAATTCTTCTGGCTTCTCCTTAAAGTGCACCGGAATAATGCTTTATATTTTTTATATGCAACAAGGTTATCCGCAGTCGGATACCTTTTAAAAATATTAAAGGCTTTCCTCTTCTCCTTATAAGTTCTCCTGCAGTCCTCATTCCACCAAGGCTTAGATTGCTTACGAGGATACCCCGAAGTCTTCCGAATAGTGGCATCAGCAGCAGATATAATGGTATTAGTAACCATGTTAACAGATTCATCAATAGAGGCATTTTCTACCATTGTTTGGGTAATGCTTGCAAGGTTACTGAAAGCTTTCCAGTCAGCAGAGTGGAGTATGTACCGGGTTACTTCAAAGTTATGTTTAGTGTTTAACATGTGCGTTAGAACTATAGGAAAATGGTCACTATTGTGCAAGTAAGAATCGACAGAGAAACGCCAGTGAGGAAAAAGTAGAAGGGGAGCATATGGCAAGATCAAGGGAATGGAAGCTTCTGCTAGGAGAGTGGAAAGTAAGTTTTCTCATCCCTGTTAAAAAGGCAGAGGTCGAGTTCAGAAAGGACCTTTTCAATTTGCTTGCCACGGTGGTTGAGGTCAGGACTACCCCAAAGAGGTTGGTTGGTTGGTTGGTTGAATGGGGTTTTATGGCACTGAGTCCTCATGGGACATATTGTGCCAAACAAATAGTTAAACCCTAAAACTACAATCAAGTTAAAACAGCTATCAATTGAGAACAGAAGATAAAATCAAACATGTTAAAAATACAAAACCAGTGTAGAAAAGATACATAAACCCAAAGTAAAGAAAACGACAATGAGGCATAAAATTCAGATGTAACAGTAAAAACCAATGTGTTTTAAAAACAGGAAGAGATTAGAATGAGGCGAATTATTTAAAATATCTTTAATGTTAATAGATGACGAATTAAAATAATGAATACGATGTTGTGTGAACCGGGGACAATCAATGAGGACATGCTTAACGGAGATGACTACATTACATTGATCGCAAATTGGAGCAGATTCTCCAAGTAACAAATGGCGATGAGTAAATCGCGTATGACCAATCCGGAGGCGAGTGAGAACAACGTCATGTCTCCTAGATGGCAACGTACTCCAATCTTCAATGTTTGGTTTAATTGTATGCAATTTATTATCAGTCTCTCCATCCCAAGAACTCTGCCACTTCCTATACAACAGATTTTTTATATATTTTTTAACATCACAGAGAGGAAAAGAGATATACATAAAGTCACTAGCAGTTTTTGCAGCTTTATCAGCATCTTCATTACCTTTAATTCCCACATGTGAAGGAATCCAGCTGAAAAGAACGGAAAAACCCACAGATTTCAGGCTGTCAATGAGGTCGAGGACCTGGAATATTAGAGGGTGACTTTTGTATCTGGGTGAAGAGAGAGATTCTAAAACGCTTTTTGAGTCAGAATAAAATATATAGTTGCCTTTCTCACGACGTGCTACCTCTTCCAAGCCTTTAAGAATGGCTAAAATTTCTGCAGAGTAAATAGAAAACGCTGCATGCAATTTAAAACTATATACATGGTCCTCTATAACAAAGGCACACCCCACAAAATTACCCTGTTTAGAGCCGTCAGTATAAATAGGTGTAAAATTAGAATACGTTTGTCTATGGTCTTTAAAAATTTGGTAATAAATAATATCAGGGGTAAACCCTTTGTCAAAATTCTTAAAAGGATTAATAAATGTAAAATTGGAAAAAGTCCAAGGAGGTTTAAAATTGTCAGTTCTTAAAATGCTATAGTTAAAAAACCCAATTTCGTCTAAAGTGTTTTTGATCCTCTGATAAAAAAGGGAGGATACAAGAAGGCCTAGCAGAATAAAAACGCATGAGACAGTGATTAAAATTATGATTTTGTATAGGATGATGTGTGACTGATGAAACTTTAAAATAATAACAAATAGATAAAAATTCCCGTCTAAGAGTAAGAGGTTCGTCATAGCAGTCAACGTACAAACTTTTTACAGGAGAGGTTCTGAATGCTCCTGAGCAAAGGCGTAGAGCAGAGTGGTGAATGACGTTGAGTTTTTCTAGGACAGATTTCCTAGCGGAACCATAAACCACACAACCGTAATCAAGTTTGGATCGAATGAGTGCACGATATACTTTCAATAGGGAAAGTCTATCTGCACCCCAAAATGTACTAGAAAGAACTTTTAAAATGTTAAGCGATTTCTCGCATTTTTTACGTAAGTCCATAACATGAGGTAAAAAGGTAAGTTTGCGGTCAAAGGTTATACCCAAGAATTTTACCTGGCTCAAGACATTTATCGGGTTCCCTCCGATATAAATTTCCGGATCCGGTTGGAGACCACGCTTTCGGGTAAAATCTATGCAAGAGGTTTTAGTGTTGGAAATAGTAAACCCGTTTTCGTTCGACCAGTTGACTATTTTATTAACTGCAGCCTGGAGTTGCCTAACAACAAAACGCAAATCCGCTCCTTCACAACAAATGTGAAGGTCGTCAACATAAAGATTTCCTTTTACGGATATAGGAAGTACTTTCAAAATGCCATCGATGGCAACATTAAAAAGTGTGACACTGAGGACACTCCCTTGTGGCACGCCCTCTTCTTGAATATAAACATCTGAAAGAACATTTCCAACCCGGACTTGAAACTGCCGCAGATATAAAAAATTTTTGATAAAAATTGGCAGGTTACCCCTTAAGTCAAAATTGTATAATTTACGCAATATGCCGTACCTCCACGTACGGTCATATGCTTTCTCAATGTCAATAAATATTGAAACAAGATGATGATTTTTTAACAAAAGCGTTTCGAATTTTGCTCTCTAAATCAACTATATTATCAATAGTGGATCTGCCACGGCGAAACCCGCTTTGAAAGAGAGACAATATACCATTACTTTCTAGATAGAAGACCAGGCGGGCATTTACCATTTTTTCTAAAATCTTGCATAAGCAGTTAGTCAGAGCGATAGGACGGTAGTTTAGTGGGTTCTTAGGATCTTTCTTGGGTTTTAGAATGGGAATAATAGTTGCTATTCTCCAGGAGGATGGAAAGGTTTGTTTTTGCCAAATTCTGTTATATAAGTGAAGAAGGTTATTTAGAGAATCTGGTGAGAGGTTTTTAAGCATGACATAAGAAATATTGTCAGGGCCGGTAGCTGAATTGTGGGTGTTACATAAAGCTTCATTTAATTCATATAAGATAAGGTAAAGTCGCTATTATAAGGTAATCAAGTTTTGGTTTTGAAATTTAAAGGCTTTCTCTCAGCAGCTAATTTGATTCGATTGAAAGGGGACTGGTAACTATTGCTGGAACAAATATCAGAGAAGATAGATGCTATTGTATTTGTATTTTCTCTTAAGGAAGATAAGGTGCTATTTTTATATTGGAGGATGTTGATTTGGTTATTAGGGAAATGCCCTGAGGCTCGTTTAACTTTACCCCATAATTGCTTACTGCTAATTTTACTAGAAATGCTACTGATATACTTCCTCCATGAGTCTCTTTGGCTATTTCGTAAGGTGCGCCTAAATACAGCTCTACATTTTTTATAGTTAGAGAGGTTTTCAGAAGTTGGGTACCTTTTAAAGATACTCCAGGCCTTCCTCTGCATTTTATAGGCAGCACGGCAGTCATCGTTCCACCATGGTTTAGTTTGTTTCCGGCAGTGACCAGAAGACTTTGGGATGGCATTATCTGCTGCAGCTAAAATTGTTTCAGTCACGTTTTGGACCACCTTGTCAATGGAAGGTTCCTCAACCATATCACTTGAGATGACAGCTAAATTCTTGAAACTATCCCAGTTTGCTTTTTTAATTACGTAGCGAGGTATATTAGGATTAGGAGTGGCACAGATATCAGGAGTTAAAATTATTGGGAAATGATCACTATTGCGTAAATCGGAATCCACAGAAAACTTGAACAAAGGAAGGAGTTGGGGAGAGCAGATTGCAAGATCAAGAGCATGATATGTTTTTGAGGGAAAATGGAAATAAGTAGCCTGGTCGTTATTAAATATGCAAAGATTATGGTCTGAAAGCAGTTTTTCAATTTGTTTACCACGTCGGTTAAGGGGGGGGTTTATATTCCCGGGCCCCCCCCCCCCCCCCCCCCCCCCCCCCCCCTGTGTTGTGGGCTCAGAGTTTACCCCAGAGAGTACTATGGCCATTCAGGTCACCAATAATTATGAACGGTTTCGGAAGTTCCTTAATTAGATTATTGAGAGATTTTTGTGGAATAGGGCTATTAGGAGGTAGGTAAATGTTGCAAATTGTAATTAGTACGTTGGTATGAATTCTGACTGCGACTGCTTGAAGATCGGTTTGAAGGGTTATCTGAGAGGACGGGTAGTCATGCGAAACAAAAAGAGCTACACCACCTGATGCCCTGCCACCAGTGACATGATCCTTTCTATAGGTGGTAAAACGACGAATTTTAGCGAATTTGCACTCATCTAGAAAAGTCTCCTGGAGTGCAAAACAAGCGGGGTGGATGTTATTAACTAAATCTCTGATATCGGAGACATGGGTTTTAAAGCCATGACAATTCCACGAGAAAAGAGCCATTATGGACAAAACAGATATGAGGGAAGAACTGGAACCTAAGGGACGGAGTTCGGAGACTCCGCCTCGGAACCAGAAGATGATGATTCAGTTGACATGTCTTCTTCAGGAGAGACATACATTTTTATAGGCTCGTCAGCAAATATAACTTCAGCTTTATCGTCTTTTAAAAAATCTGCACGTTTCATTTTAGTTTTTATTTTAACTTGCAGGAGGTGGTAGTTTCTGACGTAGTGGATGGTTTGGTGGTAATGGTTTTAGCCGCTTTTTGGTATTTTGTTTATTGCTTTTGTTATTAATTTCGCAAGCAATATTTGCATCCTTTTTTACAGGAGAATTTTTATTGTTTATCGGAGGTACTTGTTTTGTTGTGCTTGTACTGGTGGACTGTTTTCTATTTTTTACCGAGGGTTCTTTTTCCATTCTATTGAGTATACAAGATTGAGAAATATCTGTTTGGACAGCTACAGATTTTACGGTTTTCGGATTTAAGGCTGCTGAATAAGAAATACCAGGTTTAGGGGTGTACGAGACAGTACAAGTTTACGGGCGTCGGGATAGGATATATTATTTTTTACTTTCAAAGTTTGAATTTCTTTCTCCATCTGCCAAGAAGGACAAGAGCGGGATAAAGAAGGATAAGCCCCTTTGCAATTAACACACAACGGAGCCTTTTGACAGTTCTCAGAGTCGTGTCCAACTTCTGCACAGCGGGCGCAGGTAGTGGTCCCACGACAAGATAATTTTGAATGGCCAAACCGTTGGCACTGGAAGCAGCGTAAGGGGTTTGGAATATACGGGCGTACTGGACAACGGAGGTAAGCTGCTGTGATATATGACGGGAAGATTTGGGCTATTGAATGTTAGTATTATGTGTTTAGTGTTTTTGCATATCCCCACCACGACGAATCGTGATGCGTTTTTACATGGGTTACTCCTTGGTCTCTTAGATTGTCTAAAATTTCATCCTCAGATGAGGTGAATAGATCGGATTCCGATATTACGCCTTTGGAATTATTCAAACTATTGTGTGGTAGTACTATGACTGAGAAAGAACCTAGAGTAGGTAAGGGATACAAGGGTTTGAGCCTGAGATGCATAGAAACTTTTATTAAAAGATCTCCAGGAATTAAGTTTTTTGAGAGATTCTACATCACCAACAGCAGATTTTATAATTTTGTGGATTACAAAAGGTGATATATTCTTGAAACTGTCATCTGTTAATTTTTTTAATGATAAAGAAACGTGCGTTTGTACTTATTAAATTTGACACTTCGTTGCTCTCCTTGAGAGTTATGAGGGGGGGGAAAGGAAGCCATGATAAAGAGAATAAATTTCGGACCCCGGCGGCACCGCCCACCACGGAGCCCAACAAGGGGATGCAAAAATCTGCACCAGTGCTAACCGGGATCTATACGATCACAGGTACTTCTGAAACTGCTACCACCCTTAACGCAACAGTCCAGAGAGTACACCGATCACTTAGTCCGAGCCGAAAGTCGACCAGCCGATTGATACATGTGGACCAGTATGTACCTCCCGTTTACACGAAGCCGAGGCCAAAGCAACGTGTTGGAAACTCCCCGCCAAAATGGAAATTCCATAAAAGATGATTTCCCCCACGGGAAGTCCCCTCAATTACCAGGATCCTCATTTCCGGGGACACGGGTCTCCACGCACGGCAAACACGTGGGCAGTTAACAGTTCGCGAGAGGCTATGTTCAGGACGGAACATAGCATCACGAGAAAAGCCCTCACTTCCAAAGAAGTAACCACAACGAGGGAGAAAAAGAAAGGACAAAGTAGGAGACAAGAGGAGAGGAAGCGGAGAAAAGATCGCTGGGGTACCTCGGGATTGCGACACCCGTGTTTACCTAAAGTAGGTAAACCCCCTGAGGGGTACCCCAAAGAGGGCTATGGCCGTTAAAGTCACCGAGTATAATGAAAGGCACGGGAAGCTGATCTATTAAGTTATAAAGAGAATTCTGAGAAATAGAGGTATTTGGAGGTAAATATAAGCTGCATATAGTGACCAGGGAGTGAATGTGAATTTGGATAGTAACTGCTTGTAAATCGCTATTAATATGAAATGGGCAAGAGGGGTAGTCATGAGACACGAATAGAGCAACACCACCAGAAACTCGTTTCCCACTGTCATTGTCTTTCCTAATCGTGCTGTACCGACGTAATTTTGCTGTCTGCGAAGTAAGAAGGAACGTTTCTTGGACTGCAATACAAGCCGGATGGTAGGTATTAACAAGGTCCCTCAGTTCCGAGACGTGCTGTTTAAGGCCGTGGCAATTCCACGACACGAGAGCCATAAAGAAAGAGAAAAAGGGGAGAAAAGCTGAAATCACCGAGTGGCACCAGGGCCTCCGCCTCTGAGCTGGAGGTGCTTTCCATCACCATATCCTCATCGGGGGATACGTAAAATTTACGGAATCATCCGAATTCCTCATACTAGTCTCCGAACCTGGTCTGTTTTTAAGGAAGTCTTTTTTGGTTAATTGTTTCGTAAGTACTGGTTGAGATTTGAGTTTTTTTTTACTTTCGTCGGGGTTTGGTTATAGCCTTTTAGATTGGCTAATTGTAACACAGGAAGGATTTTCTTTTGAAGAAACTGGGTTTTTGGGTTTTGTGCAATAGGTCTGTACAGAATTCTTTTCAGGTGACTTTATATTTTTGGTAGGTTTATTATTTAAGACGTTGGCTTGTGACAAATCTGTCCGAGTAGCTGTTGATGCTAACGTTTCGGATGATAATGCTGACGAATAAGAAATGCGAGATTTAGGCATGCGGGACATAAGCCTGCGCGCTTCAACGTAAGGAAGACCCTTCTCAGCTTTAAGTGACTGAATCTCCTTCTCAGTCTGCCAAGATGGACAAAAACGAGAAAAGGAAGGGTGTTGCCCTTTGCAATTGACACATAAAGGGAGGGGCATTGCAGTTTTCGCTGTCATGTCCCACCACAGCGCAGCGAGCGCAGGTAAGGGACCCACGACAAGACAGCTTAGAATGTCCAAAACGTTGACACTGGAAACAACGGAGTGGATTAGGGATATAAACTCTGACTGGACAGTGGAGGTATCCAGCAGATATATGGGCAGGAATTGTCGGAGTACTAAAGGTAAGTATTAAGTGTTTTGTAGGGAGAATCTCCCATTCCGCGAATGGTTATTCTGCGAACTGCGCACACATTTTGCTCTCGTAGGTTTTCGAGAATCTCACTCTCGCTGGTGAATAAGTCTATTTCAGAAATGACGCCACGAGAGAAATTCAGAGATCTATGCACAGTAACGGAAACGGGAATATGACCAAGGGCGGTACTTTTAGATAGTACCTGGGCTTGTTTAGAGTTTTTTACCTCAACCAAAAGCTCACCAGATTTTAATTTTTTGACTGACTTAACGTCACCTACTACGGATGTAAGAGATTTATGTATTACAAAAGGGGTTATATTGTCAAAACTGCCTTCATTCATTTTAATATTGAAAAATCTTGCATTACTAATAGAGATCTGATCCGTTTGTTGTGAATTGGGGGAGTGTGTGAAAAAGCCATAATAAGGAAAAGTAAATTCGGATCCCGGCGGCACCACCCACCACGGAGCCCAACAAGGGGATGCAGACCTGCACCAGTGCTAACCAGGATCTATACGCTCACAGGTACTCCTGAAGCCACTACCACCCTTAACGCAATGGCCCAGAAAGCACGCCGCTCACTTAGCCCAAGCCGAGAACAAAGTTAACGACCAGCCGATTGATACACATGGGCCAGAGTGTACCACCCGTTTACACGAAGCCGAGGCCAAAGCAACGTGTTGAAGATTCCCCGCCCAAATGGAAATTCCATAAAAGATGATTTCCCCCACGGGAAATCCCCTCAATTACCAGGATCATTTCCGCGGACACGGGTCTCCACGCACGGCAAACACGTGGGTAGTTAACAGTTCGCGGAGGCTATGTTCAACGGAACTAGCATCGCGAGAAAAGAGAAGAGGTAACAACAGAAAAAAAAAAAAAATAAAAAAAAAGAGGGAGGAGGGGAAAAAAGAGTAAAGTTCGCTGGGGTACCTCGGGATTGCGACACCCGTGTTTACCTAAAGTAGGTACCCTGAACGGGTGAGGATGACATCGTGCTTGGACGATAAGATGGTTCCACTTTTCAATATTTGGCTTGATACTACGCAGCTTGTTATCAATATTAACATCCCAGGCACTCTGCCAAATTTTATAAAAGCAACCTTTTATATATTTTTTTGCATCACTGCATGGTAGATGAGAATCAAGGTATCAGTGCAGATTTATGCACTACAGCCATTTCGTTTCAATACCCACATGAGGAACAAAAAGATTAGAAAAACCAGTAAGAATGATGAAAAAACAAGAGTATAATGAACTGCGTAGTTTAATAAAAAGTAAAATACGATGTCTTAAACCTTTATATCACCGCCGAAAAGATGGAAGTGCTTTGATATGGTGTTATCTTTCGCACATCCCACAAAATTACATTTTAAATAGTAAATTTTTTTTTTTAAGATTAATAATTTTTCATTTAACAAATGTAATTTCATTATTTTTTAAAAAAAAGAGTGAAAGATCAAATAAATATGAATGCGAAAGTTATAATTTATTTTTTTTTTTTAAAAAGTTAATTAAAATAAAAAAAAAATTGGAATAATAAAGTAAAAAAATAGTAAGATGTATTTGGTTGGTTGGTATAAGTTTATTGGCACTGAAATCCTGTGTTGTGCCAAAAAAAATATTTAAAAAATATTATAAAAACAAAAAATAATGCTATAAAGACATACATAATAATACATGATATATAAAAGCGATGAGTTAATGACCTTAAATACATGAATAAAAACCAATATCTTTAAAAAATTAAAAAGATTCACATGAGGTGGATCATGAAGCAATGAATTTAAAGAAATAGAATGAGATTTTAAAATGATAAACACGATGGCGGTAAAAACTTGGACATTCTGCTAAAATGTGCTTTACAGTCAAGGGTACTTTACAATGTCTGCAAACAGGGGTAGGTTCCCGAGCAAAAGATGACGATGGTAAAGCGAGTATGCCCTATACGAAGACGAGTAAGAATGACGTCATACTTCCTGGAGGGTACTGAAGGCCAGAGTGATAGTTCAGGTTTTACTGAATAAAGTTTGTTGTTAATTTGTTGGTTCCAAGTATATTGCCATTTTTTCCTTGCTATATTAACCACGTACTTCTTGATGTCAGGGTACGGTAAGTGGAAGTGGAGAAGGTTGGTAGCGGATCTCGCAGCTTTATCTGCTCGCTCATTTCCAGAAATACCAACATGCTAGGGAACCCAACAAAACATTATGGAGTAACCCTCAAAATCTTTTTCTTATATATCTTTATGAGATGTAAGATACGTGGGTGACTCTGGTGGTCAGGAAAGGTGAGAGAAAGTATTACGCTAAGAGAATCAGTGTAAATAATGAAATTGTACCCTTTGTAATACACCAACTTTTCAAGGGCCAGGCAAATAGCTATTATTTCAGCAGAAAAGATAGATAGGGACGGATGCAGTTTGTGGCTATAAATATCATTAGTTATTACGTAGGCACAACCAACAAAGTCATTCGACTTGGAGCCGTCAGTAAAAACAGGAGTATACAATCTGTAGCTGTCCCTATGACTTAAAAAGATTTGCTTAAATATCAGCAGTATCGCCTTTAGTAAAATGTTTAAAAGGATTTAAAAGAGTAAAATTAGAGATTTCCCAGAGTGGATTTGTATATTCAGCAGCTAAAATCTTCTGATGAGCAAGACTATAATCAGCCAAAAGTGTCTTTATGCGCAGATGAACGGAGGGATGAAAGATGGTTGGTTGGTTGGGGTGGCGCAAAATCCAAGCAAGGATATGCTGCGCCAAACAAAGATTGAAAATATTAACCAAAATATGTATACTTATATATAGATAATTTAAAAGCAGAAGTAAATATTAGTCAAATTTAAAAGAAAGAGCATAAGTAAAAAACAACGTAATGACTGATATTAAAACCTTTTAAATTAAACAAGATTAAAATTCACGGATGAGAAATTCAAATAGTTTTGGGTGGGGAGTCTCACCCAAAAGTTCGCTCAAACTGGGATGAAAAGTTTTAAAGTATATATTATAAAATCGTGTAAATGCCGTGCATGAAGTTAAAATATGATGAATGATGAGATGAGTATGACAGAGAGAACATTGTGGAGCAGGCTCAACGAAAAGTAAATGTTTATGGGTGAATTTCGTATGACCAATGCGAAGGCGAGTCAAGACTACATCCAACTTGCGACTCGGGAAGCATGGCCAAAAGGAGATGGCCTAAGGACGTGAAGCTTGTTTAGAATTTGCAAATTCCATTCGGAATTCCAGAGCTCATTTGTGCAAGAAGAAATGGCTTTTTTATGTCAATGTAAGGCAGATCGCCGGTGTAAAGTGTTGTTGCTTGTTTTGCCAAAGTGTCCACTTTCTCGTTACCAGAAATACCAACGTGGCTAGGAACCCAACAGAAAAGTATATTAAAACCTCTACGGGAAAGTTTTCTATGCAGCTGGACAGCACGAGAAACGTAACTGTGAGTAATGGAATTAGATTTCAGGCTTTCCAAAGCACTCATTGAATCCGAGTAGACTATAGAGAATCTTTTATTATTTTATGAAATATACATTAGAGCAGTGGTTCTCAACCGCCGTTCCGCGGAACACTGGTGTTCCGCGAAGCTGTCCCAGGTGTTCCGCGAAAATTTTGAATATAATATAAGAAACAGTAAATTTTTTTATTACTATAAAATAAATACTACATAGTTTTGTTAATTATTTGAAATTTAGCAAAAATATTCAATATTATTCTAAATTTTCGCGGAACAGTCAATAATATTAACAGTGTAATTATCGAACGACGCAGTTACGTCGTTTGGAGTTACTCCGGGGAATACCACTAAATTTCTAGTGTACTCGATAACGCAGGGAGCGCTACGTAGTGTTGATTTCGTGCTGTTTCTCTTTCTTCGTACGTAAATAACAAAAGCGCAATTTCGATCTGCGGTTCAGCCATAATTTAATATAAATATCTAGTTTTCGTGAGTGTGTTTTTTATTGTATATATATATTTTATATTGTTGGAAATTGGTAAGATGAAATGCAAGTTGTGTAGTTTTAACAGTATTCTTATCTTTTTTAGTTGCTTATTTTAGCATTTATACAAGACTTTTAAATCTGAAATATGGACAAATTTTTGAAAAGAAAGACTGAAAGTGAGGTTAATGTTGGGCGAGTACAAGCAGGTCTTCTTCAAGTGAAGGAGATATGCAAGGCAACAAAAATGCCGAAAATAAACGTAAAAAGATATCCGAATCAGTTCGGCATTATTCGGAAGAATATCTGAAGTTTGGTTTTACATGGAGCGGTAGTCAAGATGTTCCTATTCCGAGATGTATTGTATGTGGTGAAAAATTGGCTAACAGTGCAATGGTCCCAGCTAAGTTACAGCGACACCTTTCAACAAAACATTCTTGTCTAACTTCGAAAGGTAAAGATTATTTCGAAAGATTGCTGAAAAATCAAGAAGTGCAAGCAACATGCTTTCGAAAGAGCGTTACAATTTCGGATAAAGCGCAAATCGCTTCTTATAAAGTGGCAGAACTAATTGCATTGAAGCAAAAGCCGCATGATATCGCAGAATCGCTAATTTTGCCCGCATGTTTAGAAATTGTTAAGATTATGTTTGGCAATGAAGCGCAGCGAGACGTCCTAAAAATTCCCGTTTCGGACGATACGATAAAAAGAAGAATTATAGATATGTCAGGTTTTATAGAGAACGCAGTGACGGCGAAATTAAGTACAAAAAATTTTGCGCTGCAAATTGACGAATCCACTGACATAAGTGGCAAAGCCCAATTAATCGGATTTATTCGCTTTGTTGACGACACTGAAATAATAAATCAGTTTTTATTCTGCAAGGAACTTATTGGTCACGCAACTGGAGAAGACATATTTAATTCAGTATCATCTTATTTGGAAGAATGGAAATTATCCTGGGAAAATTGCGCAGGAATCTGTACTGATGGAGCTCCAGCCATGCGTGGCAGTATTAAGGGATTTTGTAGTCGAGTTAAAGCAATAAATTCAAATATAGTCTCTACTCACTGCTTTCTGCACAGGGAATCTTTGATTTCGAAGAGTCTACCAGCAAACTTAAAGTCTGTTTTGGAACAAGTCGTACATATGGTGAATTATATTAAATCGAGACCATTAAAAACCCGTATGTTCAAACAACTTTGTAACACCATGGAATCCAAATATGAATGTTTGCTTTTGCACTCTGAAGTGAGGTGGCTCTCAAGAGGAAAAGTGCTAACCCGAGTTCATGAGTTGAAACAGGAATTGCTAGTTTTTTTTAGACAAGAGGGTAATGATGTATACGTAAAATATTTGGAAAATGATGCATGGTGTACTAAGCTAGCATATTTAGCCGATATCTTCAGCTACTTAAATTCAGTCAATACATCTCTTCAAGGAAAAAATGAAAATATTCTGACATCCACAGACAAATTGCTAGCTTTCCAGAAAAAGCTTTTGCTTTGGAAAAATCGTATTGCTCAAAATCGCAAATTTGATATGTTTCCGTTATTAGCAACGGAAAATATTGTTAACATTAACGAAATGATTTCAAATGTGGCAGAGCATTTGTCAATATTGCAAGACAAAATAACTCATTACTTTCCATCTCTTAATATTGAAGACTTTGATTGGGCGCGAAATCCATTTGGTGAATTTGATATAATGAACCAAGATTTTTTCTATTCAGGAAGCAGATGAGTTTATTAATATATCAACGGATCGAACGTTACAACTAAAATTCAAAGAAGAAGGAGTGGAAAGGTTTTGGATTTCCATCGAGAATGAACATCCATTTATTGCAAAACGAGCGTTGAATATCTTGTTGCTCTTTTCGACGTCCTATCTGTGCGAACTTGGATTTTCAACTCTAACAAATATTAAAAGCAAAAAAAAGAGAAAGACTTACCAATTTAGAAGAAGAAATGAGAGTAGCGCTCTCTTACATAAGACCCAACCTTGAGGAAATTTGTAAAGGTCGTCAAGCGCAAATTTCTCATTAAAATAAGTTACCATGTAATATATATCTTTATTTCAATTAAATATTAATCTTCCAATTATTTTGTGTGATTTACATTAGATTTACAAATTTTATGATAATGGTGTTCCGCCAAAATCGAGACCACTTAAAAGTGTTCCGTGATCCCAAAAAGGTTGAGAGCCACTGCCTTAGAGCCTCGTATATTGCAATTATTTCGGCTGTGATTATGGAGCAGAAAGGTTGAAGTCTATAGCTGAAAGCGCTAGAGCTGCCACAAGACTAAGGGTTTTCAACCTCCGGGACCGTTTCAGGTGAACATCCTCAACCAATACCAACACAGTACGCCACTCCTTCACGAACACCCCAACAGGGTCCGTTCCCGAGCCCAAACTTCCCTTGCGGGAGAGGCCGAAGAGTGGTACAGGAACCCAGTGAAGTCGAGGTTGGATGGACGGAGATCGGTATTGATACAGTGAAGGTCCGAAGGGGACAGAAAGCACAACAAATTTTTTTTCTTTTTTAGTTTTTAATTTTTTTTTATTTTATTTTTATTTTATTTATTTATTTTAACAGTAGGAACAAAATAAACACACCAGATTAGTACAGAAAACCGAAACAAAACGTGTTAGAAGGAACTCCAGAGGGAGAAAGAGACAGAGAGGGGGGGAAAAGAGGAAGCAAAAGGACAGAAAGAATGGAAAAAGGGAAAAAAGAGCGCTAGGGTACACTGGGGGACGCGACACCCACGCTGCCAAGAGGTAGTAAGCCCCACGGAGGGAGAAAAAAGACACTGGGGAAACCTCGGGGTCGTGAAGCCCATGTTCACTTAAAGTGAACCCCCTGAAGGGCAACATTGAAATGGTTTCTCCCTTGTATGGGTACGGAGATGAATATTTAAATTATATTTTCTTGAAAATTTTTTGTTGCACACAGTGCAAGTGTGTTTCTTTTCTCCGTTGTGGGAATTAATATGAAAATTCAAATTAAATTTTCGAGAAAACGTCTTTTTGCATACAGGGCAACTAAATGATTTCTCCCCATTGTGTGAACGGAGGTGAACATTTAAGTTACATTTTCGGGAGAAACCTTTTGCACATATCAAGCATATGGTTTCTCCCCAGTGAGGCCTCTCAGGGGGTTTACCTACTTTAGGTAAACACGGGTGTCGCAATCCGAGGTACCCCAGCGATCTTTTTTCTCTCCTTCCGTTTCCTCTCTTGTCTTGTCTTCTACTTTTCCCTTTCTGAAACAAGTACATGTAGGTATTAGCAGAATCTCCACAAGCACCATCCAAAACAGCCGCACAGGAGCTACCCGACGCACCAACAAAGGCTGCACCACAAAGCCCTCACCTCCGAAGAGGTAACCACAACGAGGGGGAAAAGAAGGTTAAAGTAGGAGACAAGAGGAGAGGGAAAGAGAAAAGAGAATAAAGTTCGCTGGGGTACCTCGGGGTTGCGACACCCGTGTTTACCTAAAGTAGGTAAACCCCCTGAGGGGACCGCAGCGAGGGAGAAAAAAGAAAAAGTAGAAGGGAAGAGGAGGGGAGAAAAGATCGCTGGGGTACCTCGGGA
>JAGEOH010000161.1:0-82809 GCA_032207245.1 Pardosa pseudoannulata
AAAAAATAGTCACATTTTTTTATTGCATTTTTTTTGCTCATTTTACATTTTTAAGTAAAGATGTTATTAAAATTAACATCTCTAATATTTTGAAGCATTTATTACAACTTTTTTTCATTCTATGAAAGCATCATAGAATTGATGTTTACCTTTAGTCTCATCGGTATCGAAGTTAATTTTTGGAATTCCAGTGAAAGCAAATCTAGGAGGCCGATCCGAAGGATTATCATAATTTAAAAAATTGTCTTGACTGATTCCATCTGTACTATTAGAGTCGCTTCTATCCAGGTCGTCTAGTAAACTTTCGCTACTATCATTTACAGGTAATTCAGCTTCTGATTCCGAGCCACAGTTCGAATCTCAAGAAATTAGCTCCATACGCTCTGAATTATCCATTATTTAAAAGTAGAAATATATTATTAAACTTTTACTTCAATAAAATTAACAGGCGGTTAGTAAAATATAACCAGAAAGCTATACACTGAAAGATAACAATTCGTCTTCTGATACAAAACCCGCGCTTTTGAACCAATCGGAGTAGAAAATACAATAAACTGTAAACTATCATTTACTGGACATCTATACGAATAATTTGTTACTAAAATTGGAAAAAATACGGCCGAAACAGTACAAGCGAAATAGAAATCGGATTGTCCGTACGGCGTACGGGCAAAACAGGGAAGGGGTTAACTGAACTAAGGAGCCAGAACTTGTTGAAGTTATACATAAAACTTCAGTTTTTATTTAATGAAGTTCAAAAGGAGCAGATTTGGGGAAACCTTACAAGTACCTGACATACTCTATGAAGTATTTAGAAATGAAGAGTTTTCTTAACCCACTGAACGAACGCGTCGACGGGGGTTCGACAGCGAATTCCTGTTCGAAAACGGACCTATCGACCCCTTCTCGTTCGCACTCGTATAACTCGTATCGCACACTTTTGAGGAAAAAAAATATTGTAAAGCGATAATAAATGAAACTAATTTTGAATAACGGATCTCCTTTACCTTGCAGAGAAAATAATTTAAAAGTAGCCTGATAACTTTTAAACCGGTAACTGTAGTATGGTACGGTAAGTTCCGTCTGGAATTTACGAGAAGGGAGACTGTTTTGAAAGGGAAAAAGGTGGGAAGGGTGGCCGGTGGATGGGTTAAAACTGATATACCTATTTCAGAAATTGGGTGTTTGTTTTATGTAACATACAATGCTACAGTTCTCTTTTCATGTATTTTATTTGTATAAGTCGGAAGATTAGCAGCTATGACACTGATATTCAATAATTCTAAACAATCCTTTTATTTATAGGTAGTCCGAGAGACAAAGATTATTTGGATGAAACAAGCAGTGGTGAATCCCCGTGAGTCGAAGAATTCCATTAAGAAATTCTATCCAAGAATTACGTTTAGATGGTGGAAGAGAAAAAAATATTGAGCTATAACAGAAGTCTCTCAATCAAGACAGCATATCTTGTTAACATAGTCACCCTGGGAATTGATTTGCATTTGAAATAGGTGAAGTACAGCATTTTTATCTATTATAGTTTGTTTTTAAGCTATTTTTGAAATAGCTTCCTACTTTGTAGTAACATGTTAATATCAATGCGTGGTGTTTTGTATTTAAATTTTTAAAGTTTTTTTTTTTGTTTAAACCTCTTCTCTAATGTAATTGTAAGAATTTTTAATTGAAGTAAATGAGATTTTCAATTGGGTCTAGTTGTTAATTAGCCATTACTGCGAGAATTTCTAGTTAATTATACATTCGGATAATGAGTTGTAATATTTATATTTTTAAAAGCTTATTCTAACAAATATTTTTTCTGCATGTTGACTATTCTTAGGTTTTGTGCTCTACTGAAGAAAAGAATTTATATTAGGCTGAAAATACTTCACGTGAATTCCAGTAGGAAACTGGATTTGAGATGGTCATATGAAATAGACTGCATTTCCTGCTGATTATGTTATACAACAGTTTATCAGCGTAGACTGGTTTAGCGTTAGTTCGAAGACTGTTAGACACGGTAATATCTCATTACTGTTGTAAAAACACTTTAAACTTTTGTGCTGTGTGAAGATTTTGTTTATGTACTTACCCCTCTACTATGCACATGGATCATTTGCTTTTTTCCATATTAAGCTGCTTGGGGAGCTATCGACTTATTCCATTTCTATCAGATTGTTATCAGATATAGAATTGTTTATCACTTTGTAAAATAGTTAAATAAAAAATTTTTAACTAAGACTTCGCATTTATTTTAAAATTTTTACATGGTATACAGTGTTAATATTTTGAATATTGCTGCTGTTTAGTTATTCATTATCTGGTGTTAAGGGCCTAAAGCAGATTCCGAAGTCATTTTGACTGTTTTTACTTTCAAATTAGAGAAACTATGTATATGACACCACTTCTTAGAATTTGGACATTTTGAACATTAATAAACTCTGTGATGTGATGTGATGTGATGTGATGTGATGTGATGTGATGTGATGTGATGTGATGTGATGTGATGTGATGTGATGTGATGTGATGTGATGTGATGTGATGTGATGTGATGTGATGTGATGTGATGTGATGTGATGTGATGTGATTGATGTGATGTGATGTGATGTGATGTGATGTGATGTGATGTGATGTGATGTGATGTGATGTGATGTGATGTGATGTGATGTGATGTGATGTGATGTGATGTGATGTGATGTGATGTGATGTGATGTGATGTGATGTGATGTGATGTGATGTGATGTGATGTGATGTGATGTGATGTGATGTGATGTGATGTGATGTGATGTGATGTGATGTGATGTGATGTGATGTGATGTGATGTGATGTGATGTGATGTGATGTGATGTGATGTGATGTGATGTGATGTGATGTGATGTGATGTGATGTGATGTGATGTGATGTGATGTGATGTGATGTGATGTGATGTGATGTGATGTGATGTGATGTGATGTGATGTGATGTGATGTGATGTGATGTGATGTGATGTGATGTGATGTGATGTGATGTGATGTGATGTGATGTGATGTGATGTGATGTGATGTGATGTGATGTGATGTGATGTGATGTGATGTGATGTGATGTGATGTGATGTGATGTGATGTGATGTGATGTGATGTGATGTGATGTGATGTGATGTGATGTGATGTGATGTGATGTGATGTGATGTGATGTGATGTGATGTGATGTGATGTGATGTGATGTGATGTGATGTGATGTGATGTGATGTGATGTGATGTGATGTGATGTGATGTGATGTGATGTGATGTGATGTGATGTGATGTGATGTGATGATGTGATGTGATGTGATGTGATGTGATGTGATGTGATGTGATGTGATGTGATGTGATGTGATGTGATGTGATGTGATGTGATGTGATGTGATGTGATGTGATGTGATGTGATGTGATGTGATGTGATGTGATGTGATGTGATGTGATGTGATGTGATGTGATGTGATGTGATGTGATGTGATGTGATGTGATGTGATGTGATGTGATGTGATGTGATGTGATGTGATGTGATGTGATGTGATGTGATGTGATGTGATGTGATGTGATGTGATGTGATGTGATGTGATGTGATGTGATGTGATGTGATGTGATGTGATGTGATGTGATGTGATGTGATGTGATGTGATGTGATGTGATGTGATGTGATGTGATGTGATGTGATGTGATGTGATGTGATGTGATGTGATGTGATGTGATGTGATGTGATGTGATGTGATGTGATGTGATGTGATGTGATGTGATGTGATGTGATGTGATGTGATGTGATGTGATGTGATGTGATTGTGATGTGATGTGATGTGATGTGATGTGATGTGATGTGATGTGATGTGATGTGATGTGATGTGATGTGATGTGATGTGATGTGATGTGATGTGATGTGATGTGATGTGATGTGATGTGATGTGATGTGATGTGATGTGATGTGATGTGATGTGATGTGATGTGATGTGATGTGATGTGATGTGATGTGATGTGATGTGATGATGATGTGATGTTGTGATGTGATGTGATGTGATGTGATGATGTGATGTGATGTGATGTGATGTGATGTGATGTGATGTGATGTGATGTGATGTGATGTGATGTGATGTGATGTGATGTGATGTGATGTGATGTGATGTGATGTGATGTGATGTGATGTGATGTGATGTTGATGTGATGTGATGTGATGTGATGTGATGGATGTGATGTGATGTGATGTGATGTGATGTGATGTGATGTGATGTGATGTGATGTGATGATGTGTGATGTGATGTGATGATGTGATGTGATGTGATGTGATGTGATGTGATGTGATGTGATGTGATGTGATGTGATGTGATGTGATGTGATGTGATGGATGTGATGTGATGTGATGTGATGTGATTGTGATGTGATGTGATGTGATGTGATGTGATGTGATGATGATGTGATGTGATGTGATGTGATGATGTGATGTGATGATGATGGATGTGATGTGATGTGATGTGATGTGATGGATGTATGTGATGTGATGATGTGATGTGATGTGATGTGATGTGATGTGATGATGTGATGTGATGGATGTGATGTGATGTGATGGATGTGATGTGATGTGATGTGATGTGATGTGATGTGATGTGATGTGATGTGATGTGATGAGATGTGATGTGATGTGATGTGATGTGATGATGATGATGATGATGATGATGTGATGATGATGATGTGATGTGATGTGTTGTGATGTGATGATGATGATTGATGTGATGTGATGATGATGATGTGATGTGATGTGATGTGATGTGATGTGATGTGATGTGATGTGATGTGATGAGATGTGATGTGATGTGATGATGTGATGAGATGTGATGTGATGTGATGTGATGTGATGATGATGTGTATGTGATGTGATGTGCGATGTGATTGATGTGATGTGATGTGATGTGATGATGTGATGTGATGTGATGTGATGTGATGGTAGATGTGATGTGATGTGATGTGATGTGATGTGATGTGATGCGTGATGATATGTGATGTGATGTGATGATGTGTGATGTGATGATGTGATGTGATGTGATGTTAGGATGTGATGTGATGTGATGTGATGTGATGTGTGATGTGATGTGATTGATGTGATGTGATGTGATGTGATGTGATGTGATGTGTAGATGTGATGTGATGTGATGTGATGTGATGTGATGTGATGTGATGTGATGTGATGTGATGTGATGTGATGTGATGTGATGTGATGTGATGTGATGTGATCTGATGTGATGTGATGTGATGTGATGTGATGTGATGTGATGTGATGTGATGTGATGTGATGTGATGTGATGTGATGTGATGTGATGTGATGTGATGTGATGTGATGCGTGCATTGATATTGATGTGCTATTAGGCTGTGCGTAGCATGATATGTGATGTGATGTGATTAGGATGTCGTAGCACTGATGTATGTGATGTGATTATGGATGTGATGCGTAGCACTGATATGTATGTAGTGTATGTGATGTGATGTGATGTAGCATGATATATGTGATGTGTATGTGAGGCTCCGCTGTAGCACTGAATATTCCAGCCGCTATGTGATGGCTCCGCTGCGTGATGATATTGAGCCGCTATTAGGCTGTGCGTAGATGAATATTCCAGCCGCTATTAGGATGTGCGTAGCACTGATGTGATTAGGCTCCGTGCGTAGCACTGCATAAATATTCCAGCCGCTATTAGGCTGCTGCGTAGCACTGTGATGTGATGTGATTCCAGCCGCTATTAGGCTCCGCTGCGTAGCACTGTGATGTGATTGATGTATGTGATGGATGTGCGTAGCACTGCTGTGATATGTGCAGCCGCTATTAGGCTCCGCTGCGTAGCACTGTGATGTATGTCCAGCCGCTATTAGGCTCCGCTGCGTGATGTGATTGATGTGATGTGATGCCGCTATTAGGCTCCGCTGCGTAGCACTGTGATTGATGTGATGCCGCTATTAGGCTCCGCTGCGTAGCACTGCATATATGCTATTAGGCTGCTGCGTGACTGCTATTCCAGCCGCTATTAGGCTCCGCTGCGTAGCACTGCATATGTGCAGCCGCTATTAGGCTCCGCTGCGTAGCACTGTGATAAATATTCCAGCCGCTATTAGGCTCCGCTGCGTAGCACTGCAATATTCCAGCCGCTATTAGGCTCCGCTGCGTAGCACTGTGATATATTCCAGCCGCTATTAGGCTCCGCTGCGTAGCACTGCATAAATATGTCCAGCCGCTATTAGTCCGCTGCGTAGCACTGCAATATGCCGCTATTAGGCTGCTGCGTAGCACTGCATGTGATGTCCAGCCGCTATTAGGCTCCGCTGCGTAGCACTGCAATATTCCAGCCGCTATTAGGCTCCGCTGCGTAGCACTGCATTCCAGCCGCTATTAGGTCCGCTGCGTAGCACTGCATATTCCAGCCGCTATTAGCTCCGCTGCGTAGCACTGCAATATTCCAGCCGCTATTAGGCTCCGCTGCGTAGCACTGCAATATTCCAGCCGCTATTAGGCTCCGCTGCGTAGCACTGCATATTCCAGCCGCTATTAGGCTCCGCTGCGTAGCACTGCAATATTCCAGCCGCTATTAGGCTCCGCTGCGTAGCACTGCAATATTCCAGCCGCTATTAGGCTCCGCTGCGTAGCACTGCAATATTCCAGCCGCTATTAGGCTCCGCTGCGTAGCACTGCAATATTCCAGCCGCTATTAGGCTCCGCTGCGTAGCACTGCAATATTCCAGCCGCTATTAGGCTCCGCTGCGTAGCACTGCAATATTCCAGCCGCTATTAGGCTCCGCTGCGTAGCACTGCAATATTCCAGCCGCTATTAGGCTCCGCTGCGTAGCACTGCTATTCCAGCCGCTATTAGGCTCCGCTGCGTAGCACTGCAATATTCCAGCCGCTATTAGGCTCCGCTGCGTAGCACTGCAATATTCCAGCCGCTATTAGGCTCCGCTGCGTAGCACTGCAATATTCCAGCCGCTATTAGGCTCCGCTGCGTAGCACTGCAATATTCCAGCCGCTATTAGGCTCCGCTGCGTAGCACTGCAATATTCCAGCCGCTATTAGGCTCCGCTGCGTAGCACTGCAATATTCCAGCCGCTATTAGGCTCCGCTGCGTAGCACTGCAATATTCCAGCCGCTATTAGGCTCCGCTGCGTAGCACTGCAATATTCCAGCCGCTATTAGGCTCCGCTGCGTAGCACTGCAATATTCCAGCCGCTATTAGGCTCCGCTGCGTAGCACTGCAATATTCCAGCCGCTATTAGGCTCCGCTGCGTAGCACTGCAATATTCCAGCCGCTATTAGGCTCCGCTGCGTAGCACTGCAATATTCCAGCCGCTATTAGGCTCCGCTGCGTAGCACTGCAATATTCCAGCCGCTATTAGGCTCCGCTGCGTAGCACTGCAATATTCCAGCCGCTATTAGGCTCCGCTGCGTAGCACTGCAATATTCCAGCCGCTATTAGGCTCCGCTGCGTAGCACTGCAATATTCCAGCCGCTATTAGGCTCCGCTGCGTAGCACTGCAATATTCCAGCCGCTATTAGGCTCCGCTGCGTAGCACTGCAATATTCCAGCCGCTATTAGGCTCCGCTGCGTAGCACTGCAATATTCCAGCCGCTATTAGGCTCCGCTGCGTAGCACTGCAATATTCCAGCCGCTATTAGGCTCCGCTGCGTAGCACTGCAATATTCCAGCCGCTATTAGGCTCCGCTGCGTAGCACTGCAATATTCCAGCCGCTATTAGGCTCCGCTGCGTAGCACTGCAATATTCCAGCCGCTATTAGGCTCCGCTGCGTAGCACTGCAATATTCCAGCCGCTATTAGGCTCCGCTGCGTAGCACTGCAATATTCCAGCCGCTATTAGGCTCCGCTGCGTAGCACTGCAATATTCCAGCCGCTATTAGGCTCCGCTGCGTAGCACTGCAATATTCCAGCCGCTATTAGGCTCCGCTGCGTAGCACTGCAATATTCCAGCCGCTATTAGGCTCCGCTGCGTAGCACTGCAATATTCCAGCCGCTATTAGGCTCCGCTGCGTAGCACTGCAATATTCCAGCCGCTATTAGGCTCCGCTGCGTAGCACTGCAATATTCCAGCCGCTATTAGGCTCCGCTGCGTAGCACTGCAATATTCCAGCCGCTATTAGGCTCCGCTGCGTAGCACTGCAATATTCCAGCCGCTATTAGGCTCCGCTGCGTAGCACTGCAATATTCCAGCCGCTATTAGGCTCCGCTGCGTAGCACTGCAATATTCCAGCCGCTATTAGGCTCCGCTGCGTAGCACTGCAATATTCCAGCCGCTATTAGGCTCCGCTGCGTAGCACTGCAATATTCCAGCCGCTATTAGGCTCCGCTGCGTAGCACTGCAATATTCCAGCCGCTATTAGGCTCCGCTGCGTAGCACTGCAATATTCCAGCCGCTATTAGGCTCCGCTGCGTAGCACTGCAATATTCCAGCCGCTATTAGGCTCCGCTGCGTAGCACTGCAATATTCCAGCCGCTATTAGGCTCCGCTGCGTAGCACTGCAATATTCCAGCCGCTATTAGGCTCCGCTGCGTAGCACTGCAATATTCCAGCCGCTATTAGGCTCCGCTGCGTAGCACTGCAATATTCCAGCCGCTATTAGGCTCCGCTGCGTAGCACTGCAATATTCCAGCCGCTATTAGGCTCCGCTGCGTAGCACTGCAATATTCCAGCCGCTATTAGGCTCCGCTGCGTAGCACTGCAATATTCCAGCCGCTATTAGGCTCCGCTGCGTAGCACTGCAATATTCCAGCCGCTATTAGGCTCCGCTGCGTAGCACTGCAATATTCCAGCCGCTATTAGGCTCCGCTGCGTAGCACTGCAATATTCCAGCCGCTATTAGGCTCCGCTGCGTAGCACTGCAATATTCCAGCCGCTATTAGGCTCCGCTGCGTAGCACTGCAATAATATTCCAGCCGCTATTAGGCTCCGCTGCGTAGCACTGCAATATTCCAGCCGCTATTAGGCTCCGCTGCGTAGCACTGCAATATTCCAGCCGCTATTAGGCTCCGCTGCGTAGCACTGCAATATTCCAGCCGCTATTAGGCTCCGCTGCGTAGCACTGCAATATTCCAGCCGCTATTAGGCTCCGCTGCGTAGCACTGCAATATTCCAGCCGCTATTAGGCTCCGCTGCGTAGCACTGCAATATTCCAGCCGCTATTAGGCTCCGCTGCGTAGCACTGCAATATTCCAGCCGCTATTAGGCTCCGCTGCGTAGCACTGCAATATTCCAGCCGCTATTAGGCTCCGCTGCGTAGCACTGCAATATTCCAGCCGCTATTAGGCTCCGCTGCGTAGCACTGCAATATTCCAGCCGCTATTAGGCTCCGCTGCGTAGCACTGCAATATTCCAGCCGCTATTAGGCTCCGCTGCGTAGCACTGCAATATTCCAGCCGCTATTAGGCTCCGCTGCGTAGCACTGCAATATTCCAGCCGCTATTAGGCTCCGCTGCGTAGCACTGCAATATTCCAGCCGCTATTAGGCTCCGCTGCGTAGCACTGCAATATTCCAGCCGCTATTAGGCTCCGCTGCGTAGCACTGCAATATTCCAGCCGCTATTAGGCTCCGCTGCGTAGCACTGCAATATTCCAGCCGCTATTAGGCTCCGCTGCGTAGCACTGCAATATTCCAGCCGCTATTAGGCTCCGCTGCGTAGCACTGCATATTCCAGCCGCTATTAGGCTCCGCTGCGTAGCACTGCAATATTCCAGCCGCTATTAGGCTCCGCTGCGTAGCACTGCAATATTCCAGCCGCTATTAGGCTCCGCTGCGTAGCACTGCAATATTCCAGCCGCTATTAGGCTCCGCTGCGTAGCACTGCAATATTCCAGCCGCTATTAGGCTCCGCTGCGTAGCACTGCAATATTCCAGCCGCTATTAGGCTCCGCTGCGTAGCACTGCAATATTCCAGCCGCTATTAGGCTCCGCTGCGTAGCACTGCAATATTCCAGCCGCTATTAGGCTCCGCTGCGTAGCACTGCAATATTCCAGCCGCTATTAGGCTCCGCTGCGTAGCACTGCAATATTCCAGCCGCTATTAGGCTCCGCTGCGTAGCACTGCAATATTCCAGCCGCTATTAGGCTCCGCTGCGTAGCACTGCAATATTCCAGCCGCTATTAGGCTCCGCTGCGTAGCACTGCAATATTCCAGCCGCTATTAGGCTCCGCTGCGTAGCACTGCAATATTCCAGCCGCTATTAGGCTCCGCTGCGTAGCACTGCAATATTCCAGCCGCTATTAGGCTCCGCTGCGTAGCACTGCAATATTCCAGCCGCTATTAGGCTCCGCTGCGTAGCACTGCAATATTCCAGCCGCTATTAGGCTCCGCTGCGTAGCACTGCAATATTCCAGCCGCTATTAGGCTCCGCTGCGTAGCACTGCAATATTCCAGCCGCTATTAGGCTCCGCTGCGTAGCACTGCAATATTCCAGCCGCTATTAGGCTCCGCTGCGTAGCACTGCAATATTCCAGCCGCTATTAGGCTCCGCTGCGTAGCACTGCAATATTCCAGCCGCTATTAGGCTCCGCTGCGTAGCACTGCAATATTCCAGCCGCTATTAGGCTCCGCTGCGTAGCACTGCAATATTCCAGCCGCTATTAGGCTCCGCTGCGTAGCACTGCAATATTCCAGCCGCTATTAGGCTCCGCTGCGTAGCACTGCAATATTCCAGCCGCTATTAGGCTCCGCTGCGTAGCACTGCAATATTCCAGCCGCTATTAGGCTCCGCTGCGTAGCACTGCAATATTCCAGCCGCTATTAGGCTCCGCTGCGTAGCACTGCAATATTCCAGCCGCTATTAGGCTCCGCTGCGTAGCACTGCAATATTCCAGCCGCTATTAGGCTCCGCTGCGTAGCACTGCAATATTCCAGCCGCTATTAGGCTCCGCTGCGTAGCACTGCAATATTCCAGCCGCTATTAGGCTCCGCTGCGTAGCACTGCAATATTCCAGCCGCTATTAGGCTCCGCTGCGTAGCACTGCAATATTCCAGCCGCTATTAGGCTCCGCTGCGTAGCACTGCAATATTCCAGCCGCTATTAGGCTCCGCTGCGTAGCACTGCAATATTCCAGCCGCTATTAGGCTCCGCTGCGTAGCACTGCAATATTCCAGCCGCTATTAGGCTCCGCTGCGTAGCACTGCAATATTCCAGCCGCTATTAGGCTCCGCTGCGTAGCACTGCAATATTCCAGCCGCTATTAGGCTCCGCTGCGTAGCACTGCAATATTCCAGCCGCTATTAGGCTCCGCTGCGTAGCACTGCAATATTCCAGCCGCTATTAGGCTCCGCTGCGTAGCACTGCAATATTCCAGCCGCTATTAGGCTCCGCTGCGTAGCACTGCAATATTCCAGCCGCTATTAGGCTCCGCTGCGTAGCACTGCAATATTCCAGCCGCTATTAGGCTCCGCTGCGTAGCACTGCAATATTCCAGCCGCTATTAGGCTCCGCTGCGTAGCACTGCAATATTCCAGCCGCTATTAGGCTCCGCTGCGTAGCACTGCAATATTCCAGCCGCTATTAGGCTCCGCTGCGTAGCACTGCAATATTCCAGCCGCTATTAGGCTCCGCTGCGTAGCACTGCAATATTCCAGCCGCTATTAGGCTCCGCTGCGTAGCACTGCAATATTCCAGCCGCTATTAGGCTCCGCTGCGTAGCACTGCAATATTCCAGCCGCTATTACGCTCCGCTGCGTAGCACTGCAATATTCCAGCCGCTATTAGGCTCCGCTGCGTAGCACTGCAATATTCCAGCCGCTATTAGGCTCCGCTGCGTAGCACTGCAATATTCCAGCCGCTATTAGGCTCCGCTGCGTAGCACTGCAATATTCCAGCCGCTATTAGGCTCCGCTGCGTAGCACTGCAATATTCCAGCCGCTATTAGGCTCCGCTGCGTAGCACTGCAATATTCCAGCCGCTATTAGGCTCCGCTGCGTAGCACTGCAATATTCCAGCCGCTATTAGGCTCCGCTGCGTAGCACTGCAATATTCCAGCCGCTATTAGGCTCCGCTGCGTAGCACTGCAATATTCCAGCCGCTATTAGGCTCCGCTGCGTAGCACTGCAATATTCCAGCCGCTATTAGGCTCCGCTGCGTAGCACTGCAATATTCCAGCCGCTATTAGGCTCCGCTGCGTAGCACTGCAATATTCCAGCCGCTATTAGGCTCCGCTGCGTAGCACTGCAATATTCCAGCCGCTATTAGGCTCCGCTGCGTAGCACTGCAATATTCCAGCCGCTATTAGGCTCCGCTGCGTAGCACTGCAATATTCCAGCCGCTATTAGGCTCCGCTGCGTAGCACTGCAATATTCCAGCCGCTATTAGGCTCCGCTGCGTAGCACTGCAATATTCCAGCCGCTATTAGGCTCCGCTGCGTAGCACTGCAATATTCCAGCCGCTATTAGGCTCCGCTGCGTAGCACTGCATATTCCAGCCGCTATTAGGCTCCGCTGCGTAGCACTGCAATATTCCAGCCGCTATTAGGCTCCGCTGCGTAGCACTGCAATATTCCAGCCGCTATTAGGCTCCGCTGCGTAGCACTGCAATATTCCAGCCGCTATTAGGCTCCGCTGCGTAGCACTGCAATATTCCAGCCGCTATTACGCTCCGCTGCGTAGCACTGCAATATTCCAGCCGCTATTAGGCTCCGCTGCGTAGCACTGCAATATTCCAGCCGCTATTAGGCTCCGCTGCGTAGCACTGCAATATTCCAGCCGCTATTAGGCTCCGCTGCGTAGCACTGCAATATTCCAGCCGCTATTACGCTCCGCTGCGTAGCACTGCAATATTCCAGCCGCTATTAGGCTCCGCTGCGTAGCACTGCAATATTCCAGCCGCTATTAGGCTCCGCTGCGTAGCACTGCAATATTCCAGCCGCTATTAGGCTCCGCTGCGTAGCACTGCAATATTCCAGCCGCTATTACGCTCCGCTGCGTAGCACTGCAATATTCCAGCCGCTATTAGGCTCCGCTGCGTAGCACTGCAATATTCCAGCCGCTATTAGGCTCCGCTGCGTAGCACTGCAATATTCCAGCCGCTATTAGGCTCCGCTGCGTAGCACTGCAATATTCCAGCCGCTATTAGGCTCCGCTGCGTAGCACTGCAATATTCCAGCCGCTATTAGGCTCCGCTGCGTAGCACTGCAATATTCCAGCCGCTATTAGGCTCCGCTGCGTAGCACTGCAATATTCCAGCCGCTATTACGCTCCGCTGCGTAGCACTGCAATATTCCAGCCGCTATTAGGCTCCGCTGCGTAGCACTGCAATATTCCAGCCGCTATTACGCTCCGCTGCGTAGCACTGCAATATTCCAGCCGCTATTAGGCTCCGCTGCGTAGCACTGCAATATTCCAGCCGCTATTAGGCTCCGCTGCGTAGCACTGCAATATTCCAGCCGCTATTACGCTCCGCTGCGTAGCACTGCAATATTCCAGCCGCTATTACGCTCCGCTGCGTAGCACTGCAATATTCCAGCCGCTATTAGGCTCCGCTGCGTAGCACTGCAATATTCCAGCCGCTATTACGCTCCGCTGCGTAGCACTGCAATATTCCAGCCGCTATTACGCTCCGCTGCGTAGCACTGCAATATTCCAGCCGCTATTAGGCTCCGCTGCGTAGCACTGCAATATTCCAGCCGCTATTAGGCTCCGCTGCGTAGCACTGCAATATTCCAGCCGCTATTAGGCTCCGCTGCGTAGCACTGCAATATTCCAGCCGCTATTAGGCTCCGCTGCGTAGCACTGCAATATTCCAGCCGCTATTACGCTCCGCTGCGTAGCACTGCAATATTCCAGCCGCTATTACGCTCCGCTGCGTAGCACTGCAATATTCCAGCCGCTATTACGCTCCGCTGCGTAGCACTGCAATATTCCAGCCGCTATTACGCTCCGCTGCGTAGCACTGCAATATTCCAGCCGCTATTAGGCTCCGCTGCGTAGCACTGCAATATTCCAGCCGCTATTAGGCTCCGCTGCGTAGCACTGCAATATTCCAGCCGCTATTACGCTCCGCTGCGTAGCACTGCAATATTCCAGCCGCTATTACGCTCCGCTGCGTAGCACTGCAATATTCCAGCCGCTATTACGCTCCGCTGCGTAGCACTGCAATATTCCAGCCGCTATTACGCTCCGCTGCGTAGCACTGCAATATTCCAGCCGCTATTAGGCTCCGCTGCGTAGCACTGCAATATTCCAGCCGCTATTACGCTCCGCTGCGTAGCACTGCAATATTCCAGCCGCTATTAGGCTCCGCTGCGTAGCACTGCAATATTCCAGCCGCTATTAGGCTCCGCTGCGTAGCACTGCAATATTCCAGCCGCTATTACGCTCCGCTGCGTAGCACTGCAATATTCCAGCCGCTATTACGCTCCGCTGCGTAGCACTGCAATATTCCAGCCGCTATTAGGCTCCGCTGCGTAGCACTGCAATATTCCAGCCGCTATTAGGCTCCGCTGCGTAGCACTGCAATATTCCAGCCGCTATTACGCTCCGCTGCGTAGCACTGCAATATTCCAGCCGCTATTAGGCTCCGCTGCGTAGCACTGCAATATTCCAGCCGCTATTAGGCTCCGCTGCGTAGCACTGCAATATTCCAGCCGCTATTACGCTCCGCTGCGTAGCACTGCAATATTCCAGCCGCTATTACGCTCCGCTGCGTAGCACTGCAATATTCCAGCCGCTATTAGGCTCCGCTGCGTAGCACTGCAATATTCCAGCCGCTATTAGGCTCCGCTGCGTAGCACTGCAATATTCCAGCCGCTATTACGCTCCGCTGCGTAGCACTGCAATATTCCAGCCGCTATTACGCTCCGCTGCGTAGCACTGCAATATTCCAGCCGCTATTACGCTCCGCTGCGTAGCACTGCAATATTCCAGCCGCTATTACGCTCCGCTGCGTAGCACTGCAATATTCCAGCCGCTATTACGCTCCGCTGCGTAGCACTGCAATATTCCAGCCGCTATTACGCTCCGCTGCGTAGCACTGCAATATTCCAGCCGCTATTACGCTCCGCTGCGTAGCACTGCAATATTCCAGCCGCTATTACGCTCCGCTGCGTAGCACTGCAATATTCCAGCCGCTATTACGCTCCGCTGCGTAGCACTGCAATATTCCAGCCGCTATTAGGCTCCGCTGCGTAGCACTGCAATATTCCAGCCGCTATTACGCTCCGCTGCGTAGCACTGCAATATTCCAGCCGCTATTACGCTCCGCTGCGTAGCACTGCAATATTCCAGCCGCTATTACGCTCCGCTGCGTAGCACTGCAATATTCCAGCCGCTATTACGCTCCGCTGCGTAGCACTGCAATATTCCAGCCGCTATTACGCTCCGCTGCGTAGCACTGCAATATTCCAGCCGCTATTACGCTCCGCTGCGTAGCACTGCAATATTCCAGCCGCTATTACGCTCCGCTGCGTAGCACTGCAATATTCCAGCCGCTATTACGCTCCGCTGCGTAGCACTGCAATATTCCAGCCGCTATTACGCTCCGCTGCGTAGCACTGCAATATTCCAGCCGCTATTACGCTCCGCTGCGTAGCACTGCAATATTCCAGCCGCTATTACGCTCCGCTGCGTAGCACTGCAATATTCCAGCCGCTATTACGCTCCGCTGCGTAGCACTGCAATATTCCAGCCGCTATTACGCTCCGCTGCGTAGCACTGCAATATTCCAGCCGCTATTACGCTCCGCTGCGTAGCACTGCAATATTCCAGCCGCTATTACGCTCCGCTGCGTAGCACTGCAATATTCCAGCCGCTATTACGCTCCGCTGCGTAGCACTGCAATATTCCAGCCGCTATTTAGGCTCCGCTGCGTAGCACTGCAATATTCCAGCCGCTATTACGCTCCGCTGCGTAGCACTGCAATATTCCAGCCGCTATTAGGCTCCGCTGCGTAGCACTGCAATATTCCAGCCGCTATTACGCTCCGCTGCGTAGCACTGCAATATTCCAGCCGCTATTACGCTCCGCTGCGTAGCACTGCAATATTCCAGCCGCTATTACGCTCCGCTGCGTAGCACTGCAATATTCCAGCCGCTATTACGCTCCGCTGCGTAGCACTGCAATATTCCAGCCGCTATTACGCTCCGCTGCGTAGCACTGCAATATTCCAGCCGCTATTACGCTCCGCTGCGTAGCACTGCAATATTCCAGCCGCTATTACGCTCCGCTGCGTAGCACTGCAATATTCCAGCCGCTATTACGCTCCGCTGCGTAGCACTGCAATATTCCAGCCGCTATTACGCTCCGCTGCGTAGCACTGCAATATTCCAGCCGCTATTACGCTCCGCTGCGTAGCACTGCAATATTCCAGCCGCTATTACGCTCCGCTGCGTAGCACTGCAATATTCCAGCCGCTATTACGCTCCGCTGCGTAGCACTGCAATATTCCAGCCGCTATTACGCTCCGCTGCGTAGCACTGCAATATTCCAGCCGCTATTACGCTCCGCTGCGTAGCACTGCAATATTCCAGCCGCTATTAGGCTCCGCTGCGTAGCACTGCAATATTCCAGCCGCTATTACGCTCCGCTGCGTAGCACTGCAATATTCCAGCCGCTATTACGCTCCGCTGCGTAGCACTGCAATATTCCAGCCGCTATTACGCTCCGCTGCGTAGCACTGCAATATTCCAGCCGCTATTACGCTCCGCTGCGTAGCACTGCAATATTCCAGCCGCTATTACGCTCCGCTGCGTAGCACTGCAATATTCCAGCCGCTATTACGCTCCGCTGCGTAGCACTGCAATATTCCAGCCGCTATTACGCTCCGCTGCGTAGCACTGCAATATTCCAGCCGCTATTACGCTCCGCTGCGTAGCACTGCAATATTCCAGCCGCTATTACGCTCCGCTGCGTAGCACTGCAATATTCCAGCCGCTATTACGCTCCGCTGCGTAGCACTGCAATATTCCAGCCGCTATTACGCTCCGCTGCGTAGCACTGCAATATTCCAGCCGCTATTACGCTCCGCTGCGTAGCACTGCAATATTCCAGCCGCTATTACGCTCCGCTGCGTAGCACTGCAATATTCCAGCCGCTATTAGGCTCCGCTGCGTAGCACTGCAATATTCCAGCCGCTATTACGCTCCGCTGCGTAGCACTGCAATATTCCAGCCGCTATTACGCTCCGCTGCGTAGCACTGCAATATTCCAGCCGCTATTACGCTCCGCTGCGTAGCACTGCAATATTCCAGCCGCTATTACGCTCCGCTGCGT
Source organism: Pardosa pseudoannulata (assembly GCA_032207245.1). NCBI lineage: Eukaryota > Metazoa > Arthropoda > Arachnida > Araneae > Lycosidae > Pardosa > Pardosa pseudoannulata. Next base: position 17,235 of record JAGEOH010000161.1, read on the forward strand.
AGCACTGCAATATTCCAGCCGCTATTACGCTCCGCTGCGTAGCACTGCAATATTCCAGCCGCTATTAGGCTCCGCTGCGTAGCACTGCAATATTCCAGCCGCTATTACGCTCCGCTGCGTAGCACTGCAATATTCCAGCCGCTATTACGCTCCGCTGCGTAGCACTGCAATATTCCAGCCGCTATTACGCTCCGCTGCGTAGCACTGCAATATTCCAGCCGCTATTACGCTCCGCTGCGTAGCACTGCAATATTCCAGCCGCTATTACGCTCCGCTGCGTAGCACTGCAATATTCCAGCCGCTATTACGCTCCGCTGCGTAGCACTGCAATATTCCAGCCGCTATTACGCTCCGCTGCGTAGCACTGCAATATTCCAGCCGCTATTACGCTCCGCTGCGTAGCACTGCAATATTCCAGCCGCTATTACGCTCCGCTGCGTAGCACTGCAATATTCCAGCCGCTATTACGCTCCGCTGCGTAGCACTGCAATATTCCAGCCGCTATTACGCTCCGCTGCGTAGCACTGCAATATTCCAGCCGCTATTACGCTCCGCTGCGTAGCACTGCAATATTCCAGCCGCTATTACGCTCCGCTGCGTAGCACTGCAATATTCCAGCCGCTATTACGCTCCGCTGCGTAGCACTGCAATATTCCAGCCGCTATTACGCTCCGCTGCGTAGCACTGCAATATTCCAGCCGCTATTACGCTCCGCTGCGTAGCACTGCAATATTCCAGCCGCTATTACGCTCCGCTGCGTAGCACTGCAATATTCCAGCCGCTATTACGCTCCGCTGCGTAGCACTGCAATATTCCAGCCGCTATTACGCTCCGCTGCGTAGCACTGCAATATTCCAGCCGCTATTACGCTCCGCTGCGTAGCACTGCAATATTCCAGCCGCTATTACGCTCCGCTGCGTAGCACTGCAATATTCCAGCCGCTATTACGCTCCGCTGCGTAGCACTGCAATATTCCAGCCGCTATTACGCTCCGCTGCGTAGCACTGCAATATTCCAGCCGCTATTACGCTCCGCTGCGTAGCACTGCAATATTCCAGCCGCTATTACGCTCCGCTGCGTAGCACTGCAATATTCCAGCCGCTATTACGCTCCGCTGCGTAGCACTGCAATATTCCAGCCGCTATTACGCTCCGCTGCGTAGCACTGCAATATTCCAGCCGCTATTACGCTCCGCTGCGTAGCACTGCAATATTCCAGCCGCTATTACGCTCCGCTGCGTAGCACTGCAATATTCCAGCCGCTATTACGCTCCGCTGCGTAGCACTGCAATATTCCAGCCGCTATTACGCTCCGCTGCGTAGCACTGCAATATTCCAGCCGCTATTACGCTCCGCTGCGTAGCACTGCAATATTCCAGCCGCTATTACGCTCCGCTGCGTAGCACTGCAATATTCCAGCCGCTATTACGCTCCGCTGCGTAGCACTGCAATATTCCAGCCGCTATTACGCTCCGCTGCGTAGCACTGCAATATTCCAGCCGCTATTACGCTCCGCTGCGTAGCACTGCAATAATATTCCAGCCGCTATTACGCTCCGCTGCGTAGCACTGCAATATTCCAGCCGCTATTACGCTCCGCTGCGTAGCACTGCAATATTCCAGCCGCTATTACGCTCCGCTGCGTAGCACTGCAATATTCCAGCCGCTATTACGCTCCGCTGCGTAGCACTGCAATATTCCAGCCGCTATTACGCTCCGCTGCGTAGCACTGCAATATTCCAGCCGCTATTACGCTCCGCTGCGTAGCACTGCAATATTCCAGCCGCTATTACGCTCCGCTGCGTAGCACTGCAATATTCCAGCCGCTATTACGCTCCGCTGCGTAGCACTGCAATATTCCAGCCGCTATTACGCTCCGCTGCGTAGCACTGCAATATTCCAGCCGCTATTACGCTCCGCTGCGTAGCACTGCAATATTCCAGCCGCTATTACGCTCCGCTGCGTAGCACTGCAATATTCCAGCCGCTATTACGCTCCGCTGCGTAGCACTGCAATATTCCAGCCGCTATTACGCTCCGCTGCGTAGCACTGCAATATTCCAGCCGCTATTACGCTCCGCTGCGTAGCACTGCAATATTCCAGCCGCTATTACGCTCCGCTGCGTAGCACTGCAATATTCCAGCCGCTATTACGCTCCGCTGCGTAGCACTGCAATATTCCAGCCGCTATTACGCTCCGCTGCGTAGCACTGCAATATTCCAGCCGCTATTACGCTCCGCTGCGTAGCACTGCAATATTCCAGCCGCTATTACGCTCCGCTGCGTAGCACTGCAATATTCCAGCCGCTATTACGCTCCGCTGCGTAGCACTGCAATATTCCAGCCGCTATTACGCTCCGCTGCGTAGCACTGCAATATTCCAGCCGCTATTACGCTCCGCTGCGTAGCACTGCAATATTCCAGCCGCTATTACGCTCCGCTGCGTAGCACTGCAATATTCCAGCCGCTATTACGCTCCGCTGCGTAGCACTGCAATATATTCCAGCCGCTATTACGCTCCGCTGCGTAGCACTGCAATATTCCAGCCGCTATTACGCTCCGCTGCGTAGCACTGCATTATTCCAGCCGCTATTACGCTCCGCTGCGTAGCACTGCAATATTCCAGCCGCTATTACGCTCCGCTGCGTAGCACTGCAATATTCCAGCCGCTATTACGCTCCGCTGCGTAGCACTGCAATATTCCAGCCGCTATTACGCTCCGCTGCGTAGCACTGCAATATTCCAGCCGCTATTACGCTCCGCTGCGTAGCACTGCAATATTCCAGCCGCTATTACGCTCCGCTGCGTAGCACTGCAATATTCCAGCCGCTATTACGCTCCGCTGCGTAGCACTGCAATATTCCAGCCGCTATTACGCTCCGCTGCGTAGCACTGCAATATTCCAGCCGCTATTAGGCTCCGCTGCGTAGCACTGCAATATTCCAGCCGCTATTACGCTCCGCTGCGTAGCACTGCAATATTCCAGCCGCTATTACGCTCCGCTGCGTAGCACTGCAATATTCCAGCCGCTATTACGCTCCGCTGCGTAGCAGCACTAATATTCCAGCCGCTATTAGGCTCCGCTGGCGTAGCACTGCAATATTCCAGCGCTATTAGGCTCCGCTGCGAGCAGCACTGTGCATATATTCCAGCCGCTATTAGCTCCGCTGCGTAGCCGCACTGCAATATTCCAGCCGCTATTAGGCTCCGGCTGCGTAGCCACTGCAATATTCCAGCACTGCTATTAGGCTCCGCTGCGCTATTAGCACTGCAATATTCCAGCCGCTATTGGCTCCGCTGCGTAGCACTGCATATATTCCAGCCGCTATTAGGCTCCGCTGCGTAGCACTGCAATATTCCAGCCGCTATTAGCTCCGCTGCGTAGCACTGCAATATTCCAGCCGCTATTAGGCTCCGCTGCGTAGCACTGCATATTCAGCGCTATTTAGGCTCCGCTGCGTAGCACTGCAATATTCCAGCCGCTATTAGGCTCCGCTGCCGTAGCACTGCAATATTCCAGCGCTATTAGGCTCCGCTGCGTAGCAGCACTGCGGATATTCCAGCCGCTATTAGCTCCGCTCCGTGCGTAGCACGCGAATATTCCAGCCGCTATTAGGCCCCTCGCTGCGTGACTGCGCACATATCCAGCCGCGATTAGGCCTCCCGATGAGTAGCACTGCAATATTCCAGCCGCTATTAGGGCTCCGCTGCGTTAGCACTGCGATTATTCCAAGCACGCTATTAGGCTTCCGCTGAGCACTGCACTGCAATTATTCCAGCCGCTATTAGGCTCGCTGCGTAGAGATAGCCCTGCGATATTCCAGCCTCGCTATTAGGCTCCAGCGCTATTAGGCTCGCCTTGCGTATTCCAGCGTACTGCAATATTCCAGCCGCTATTAGGCTCCGCTGCGTAGCACTGCAATATTCCAGCCGCTATTTAGGCTCCGCTGCGTAGCCACTGCAATATTCCAGCCGCTATTAGGGCTCCGCTGCGTAGCACTGCAATATTCCGGCCGCTATTAGGCTCCGCTGCGTAGCACTGCAATATTCCGGCCGCTATTAGGCTCGCTGCGTAAGCACTGCAATATTCCCAGCCGCTATAGGCTCCGCTGCGTAGCACTGCAATAATTCCAGCCGCTATTAGGCTCGCTGCGTAGCACTGCAATATTCCAGCCGCTATTAGGCTCCGGCTGCCGTAGCACTGCAATATTCCGCCCGCTATTAGGCTCCGCTGCGTAGCACTGCAATATTCCAGCCGCTATTAGGCTCCGCTGCGTAGCACTGCAATATTCCGCCCGCTATTAGGCTCTGCTGCGTAGCACTGCAATATTCCGCCCGCTATTAGGCTCTGCTGCGTAGCACTGCAATATTCCGCCCGCTATTAGGCTCTGCTGCGTAGCACTGCAATATTCCGCCCGCTATTAGGCTCTGCTGCGTAGCACTGCAATATTCCGCCCGCTATTAGGCTCTGCTGCGTAGCACTGCAATATTCCGCCCGCTATTAGGCTCTGCTGCCACTGCAATATCCAGCCGCTATTACTCGCTGCGTAGCACTGCATTTTTCCAGCCGCTATTAGGCTCCGCTGCGTAGCACTGCATATGCAGCCGCTATTGGCTCCGCTGCGTAGCACTGCAATATTCCAGCCGCTATACGCTCCGCTGCACTTGCAATATTCCAGCTATATTACCGCTGCGTAGCACTGCAAATTTATTGCCGCTGCGTAGCATCCGCTAATTCAGCCGCTATTAGGCTCCGCTAGCGCACAATATTCCAGCCGCTATTAGGCTCGCTCAGCATATATTCAGCCGCTATTAGGCTCCGCTGCGTAGCACTGCAATATTCCAGCCGCTTCTATTCCACCGCTGCGTAGCACTGCTATTCCAGCCGCTATTAACTGCACATCCCTACCTCCAACTCACGCTGCTTTAGCTTTAGCAATATTCATATTAGGCTGCTGCGTAGCACTGCTATTCGCTTATTAATCCGCTTGCAATATTCCAGCGCTATTAGCTCCGCTCTTTTATTACTCCGCTGCGTAGCACTGCAATATTCCAGCCGCTATTATTCTGCTGCTTGCAACTTTATTGCTTGCGTGCACTGCAATATGCCAGCCGCTATTAGGCTCTGCTGCGTACCACTGCAATATTCCGGCCGCTATTAGGCTCCGCTGCGTACACGTATGCAATCCGCTATTCTATATCCGCTCCAAAATATTCCAGCCGCTAGCTTCTCCGCTGCGTAGCACTGCAATATTCCAGCCGCTATTAGGCTCTGCGTACTGCACCAATAGCCGCTATTAGGCTCCTCTGCGTAGCACTGCAATATTCCAGCCATTATCCGCTGCGTAAACTGCAAATATTCCGGCCGCTATTAGGCTCCGCTGCGTAGCACTGCAATATTCCGGCCGCTATTAGGCTCCGCTGCGTAGCACTGCAATTATATATTAAGCCGCATATCCAGCCTATTCTCCGCTGCGTAGCACTGCAATATTCCAGCCGCTATTAGGCTCCGCTGCGTAGCACTGCAATATTCCAGCCGCTATTAGGCTCCGCTGCGTAGCACTGCAATATTCCAGCCGCTATTAGGCCAGCCGCTATTAGGCTCCGCTGCGTAGCACTGCAATATTCCAGCCGCTATTAGGCTCCGCTGCGTAGCACTGCAATATTCCAGCCGCTATTAGGCTCCGCTGCGTAGCACTGCAATATTCCAGCCGCTATTAGGCTCCGCTGCGTAGCACTGCAATATTCCAGCCGCTATTAGGCTCCGCTGCGTAGCACTGCAATATTCCAGCCGCTATTAGGCTCCGCTGCGTAGCACTGCAATATTCCAGCCGCTATTAGGCTCCGCTGCGTAGCACTGCAATATTCCAGCCGCTATTAGGCTCCGCTGCGTAGCACTGCAATATTCCAGCCGCTATTAGGCTCCGCTGCGTAGCACTGCAATATTCCAGCCGCTATTAGGCTCCGCTGCGTAGCACTGCAATATTCCAGCCGCTATTAGGCTCCGCTGCGTAGCACTGCAATATTCCAGCCGCTATTAGGCTCCGCTGCGTAGCACTGCAATATTCCAGCCGCTATTAGGCTCCGCTGCGTAGCACTGCAATATTCCAGCCGCTATTAGGCTCCGCTGCGTAGCACTGCAATATTCCAGCCGCTATTAGGCTCCGCTGCGTAGCACTGCAATATTCCAGCCGCTATTAGGCTCCGCTGCGTAGCACTGCAATATTCCAGCCGCTATTAGGCTCCGCTGCGTAGCACTGCAATATTCCAGCCGCTATTAGGCTCCGCTGCGTAGCACTGCAATATTCCAGCCGCTATTAGGCTCCGCTGCGTAGCACTGCAATATTCCGGCCGCTATTAGGCTCCGCTGCGTAGCACTGCAATATTCCAGCCGCTATTAGGCTCCGCTGCGTAGCACTGCAATATTCCTTCCAGCCGCTATTAGGCTCCGCTGCGTAGCACTGCAATATTCCGGCCGCTATTAGGCTCCGCTGCGTAGCACTGCAATATTCCAGCCGCTATTAGGCTCCGCTGCGTAGCACTGCAATATTCCAGCCGCTATTAGGCTCCGCTGCGTAGCACTGCAATATTCCAGCCGCTATTAGGCTCCGCTGCGTAGCACTGCAATATTCCAGCCGCTATTAGGCTCCGCTGCGTAGCACTGCAATATTCCAGCCGCTATTAGGCTCCGCTGCGTAGCACTGCAATATTCCAGCCGCTATTAGGCTCCGCTGCGTAGCACTGCAATATTCCAGCCGCTATTAGGCTCCGCTGCGTAGCACTGCAATATTCCAGCCGCTATTAGGCTCCGCTGCGTAGCACTGCAATATTCCAGCCGCTATTAGGCTCCGCTGCGTAGCACTGCAATATTCCAGCCGCTATTAGGCTCCGCTGCGTAGCACTGAATATTCCAGCCGCTATTAGGCTCCGCTGCGTAGCACTGCAATATTCCAGCCGCTATTAGGCTCCGCTGCGTAGCACTGCAATATTCCAGCCGCTATTAGGCTCCGCTGCGTAGCACTGCAATATTCCAGCCGCTATTAGGCTCCGCTGCGTAGCACTGCAATATTCCAGCCGCTATTAGGCTCCGCTGCGTAGCACTGCAATATTCCAGCCGCTATTAGGCTCCGCTGCGTAGCACTGCAATATTCCAGCCGCTATTAGGCTCCGCTGCGTAGCACTGCAATTATTCCAGCCGCTATTAGGCTCCGCTGCGTAGCACTGCAATATTCCAGCCGCTATTAGGCTCCGCTGCGTAGCACTGCAATATTCCAGCCGCTATTAGGCTCCGCTGCGTAGCACTGCAATATTCCAGCCGCTATTAGGCTCCGCTGCGTAGCACTGCAATATTCCAGCCGCTATTAGGCTCCGCTGCGTAGCACTGCAATATTCCAGCCGCTATTAGGCTCCGCTGCGTAGCACTGCAATATTCCAGCCGCTATTAGGCTCCGCTGCGTAGCACTGCAATATTCCAGCCGCTATTAGGCTCCGCTGCGTAGCACTGCAATATTCCAGCCGCTATTAGGCTCCGCTGCGTAGCACTGCAATATTCCAGCCGCTATTAGGCTCCGCTGCGTAGCACTGCAATATTCCAGCCGCTATTAGGCTCCGCTGCGTAGCACTGCAATATTCCAGCCGCTATTAGGCTCCGCTGCGTATTAGACTGCCATATTCGTATTAGGCTCCGTCTGGTAGCACTGCAATATTCCAGCCCGCTATTACGCTCCGCTGCGTAGCACTGCAATATATCAGCACCTGCTATTAGGCTCCGCTGCGTAGCACTGCAATATTCCAGCCGCTATTAGGCTCCGCTGCGTAGCACTGCAATATTCCAGCCGCTATTAGGCTCCGCTGCGTAGCACTGCAATATTCCAGCCGCTATTAGGCTCCGCTGCGTAGCACTGCAATATTCCAGCCGCTATTAGGCTCCGCTGCGTAGCACTATTCCAGCCGCTATAACTGCAATATTCCAGCCGCTATTAGGCTCCGCTGAGCGTCACCTACTGCACTCGCCGCAGCAATATTCCAGCCGCTATTAGGCTCCGCTGCGTAGCACTGCAATATTCCAGCCGCTATTAGGCTCCGCTGCGTAGCACTGCAATATTCCAGCCGCTATTAGGCTCCGCTGCGTAGCACTGCAATATTCCAGCCGCTATTAGGCTCCGCTGCGTAGCACTGCAATATTCCAGCCGCTATTAGGCTCCTCCCGCTGCGTTAGCACTGCTAATATTCCAGCCGCTATTAGGCGCTCCGCTTGAGTTAGCACTGCAATATTCCAGCCGTATTAGGCTCGCTATTAGGCTCCGCTGCGTAGCACTGCAATATTCCAGCCGCTATTAGGCTCCGCTGCGTAGCACTGCAATATTCCAGCCGCTATTAGGCTCCGCTGCGTAGCACTGCAATATTCCAGCCGCTATTAGGCTCCGCTGCGTAGCACTGCAATATTCCAGCCGCTATTAGGCTCCGCTGCGTAGCACTGCAATATTCCAGCCGCTATTAGGCTCCGCTGCGTAGCACTGCAATATTCCAGCCGCTATTAGGCTCCGCTGCGTAGCACTGCAATATTCCAGCCGCTATTAGGCTCCGCTGCGTAGCACTGCAATATTCCAGCCGCTATTAGGCTCCGCTGCGTAGCACTGCAATATTCCAGCCGCTATTAGGCTCCGCTGCGTAGCACTGCAATATTCCAGCCGCTATTAGGCTCCGCTGCGTAGCACTGCAATATTCCAGCCGCTATTAGGCTCCGCTGCGTAGCACTGCAATATTCCAGCCGCTATTAGGCTCCGCTGCGTAGCACTGCAATATTCCAGCCGCTATTAGGCTCCGCTGCGTAGCACTGCAATATTCCAGCCGCTATTAGGCTCCGCTGCGTAGCACTGCAATATTCCAGCCGCTATTAGGCTCCGCTGCGTAGCACTGCAATATTCCAGCCGCTATTAGGCTCCGCTGCGTAGCACTGCAATATTCCAGCCGCTATTAGGCTCCGCTGCGTAGCACTGCAATATTCCAGCCGCTATTAGGCTCCGCTGCGTAGCACTGCAATATTCCAGCCGCTATTAGGCTCCGCTGCGTAGCACTGCAATATTCCAGCCGCTATTAGGCTCCGCTGCGTAGCACTGCAATATTCCAGCCGCTATTAGGCTCCGCTGCGTAGCACTGCAATATTCCAGCCGCTATTAGGCTCCGCTGCGTAGCACTGCAATATTCCAGCCGCTATTAGGCTCCGCTGCGTAGCACTGCAATATTCCAGCCGCTATTAGGCTCCGCTGCGTAGCACTGCAATATTCCAGCCGCTATTAGGCTCCGCTGCGTAGCACTGCAATATTCCAGCCGCTATTAGGCTCCGCTGCGTAGCACTGCAATATTCCAGCCGCTATTAGGCTCCGCTGCGTAGCACTGCAATATTCCAGCCGCTATTAGGCTCCGCTGCGTAGCACTGCAATATTCCAGCCGCTATTAGGCTCCGCTGCGTAGCACTGCAATATTCCAGCCGCTATTAGGCTCCGCTGCGTAGCACTGCAATATTCCAGCCGCTATTAGGCTCCGCTGCGTAGCACTGCAATATTCCAGCCGCTATTAGGCTCCGCTGCGTAGCACTGCAATATTCCAGCCGCTATTAGGCTCCGCTGCGTAGCACTGCAATATTCCAGCCGCTATTAGGCTCCGCTGCGTAGCACTGCAATATTCCAGCCGCTATTAGGCTCCGCTGCGTAGCACTGCAATATTCCAGCCGCTATTAGGCTCCGCTGCGTAGCACTGCAATATTCCAGCCGCTATTAGGCTCCGCTGCGTAGCACTGCAATATTCCAGCCGCTATTAGGCTCCGCTGCGTAGCACTGCAATATTCCAGCCGCTATTAGGCTCCGCTGCGTAGCACTGCAATATTCCAGCCGCTATTAGGCTCCGCTGCGTAGCACTGCAATATTCCAGCCGCTATTAGGCTCCGCTGCGTAGCACTGCAATATTCCAGCCGCTATTAGGCTCCGCTGCGTAGCACTGCAATATTCCAGCCGCTATTAGGCTCCGCTGCGTAGCACTGCAATATTCCAGCCGCTATTAGGCTCCGCTGCGTAGCACTGCAATATTCCAGCCGCTATTAGGCTCCGCTGCGTAGCACTGCAATATTCCAGCCGCTATTAGGCTCCGCTGCGTAGCACTGCAATATTCCAGCCGCTATTAGGCTCCGCTGCGTAGCACTGCAATATTCCAGCCGCTATTAGGCTCCGCTGCGTAGCACTGCAATATTCCAGCCGCTATTAGGCTCCGCTGCGTAGCACTGCAATATTCCAGCCGCTATTAGGCTCCGCTGCGTAGCACTGCAATATTCCAGCCGCTATTAGGCTCCGCTGCGTAGCACTGCAATATTCCAGCCGCTATTAGGCTCCGCTGCGTAGCACTGCAATATTCCAGCCGCTATTAGGCTCCGCTGCGTAGCACTGCAATATTCCAGCCGCTATTAGGCTCCGCTGCGTAGCACTGCAATATTCCAGCCGCTATTAGGCTCCGCTGCGTAGCACTGCAATATTCCAGCCGCTATTAGGCTCCGCTGCGTAGCACTGCAATATTCCAGCCGCTATTAGGCTCCGCTGCGTAGCACTGCAATATTCCAGCCGCTATTAGGCTCCGCTGCGTAGCACTGCAATATTCCAGCCGCTATTAGGCTCCGCTGCGTAGCACTGCAATATTCCAGCCGCTATTAGGCTCCGCTGCGTAGCACTGCAATATTCCAGCCGCTATTAGGCTCCGCTGCGTAGCACTGCAATATTCCAGCCGCTATTAGGCTCCGCTGCGTAGCACTGCAATATTCCAGCCGCTATTAGGCTCCGCTGCGTAGCACTGCAATATTCCAGCCGCTATTAGGCTCCGCTGCGTAGCACTGCAATATTCCAGCCGCTATTAGGCTCCGCTGCGTAGCACTGCAATATTCCAGCCGCTATTAGGCTCCGCTGCGTAGCACTGCAATATTCCAGCCGCTATTAGGCTCCGCTGCGTAGCACTGCAATATTCCAGCCGCTATTAGGCTCCGCTGCGTAGCACTGCAATATTCCAGCCGCTATTAGGCTCCGCTGCGTAGCACTGCAATATTCCAGCCGCTATTAGGCTCCGCTGCGTAGCACTGCAATATTCCAGCCGCTATTAGGCTCCGCTGCGTAGCACTGCAATATTCCAGCCGCTATTAGGCTCCGCTGCGTAGCACTGCAATATTCCAGCCGCTATTAGGCTCCGCTGCGTAGCACTGCAATATTCCAGCCGCTATTAGGCTCCGCTGCGTAGCACTGCAATATTCCAGCCGCTATTAGGCTCCGCTGCGTAGCACTGCAATATTCCAGCCGCTATTAGGCTCCGCTGCGTAGCACTGCAATATTCCAGCCGCTATTAGGCTCCGCTGCGTAGCACTGCAATATTCCAGCCGCTATTAGGCTCCGCTGCGTAGCACTGCAATATTCCAGCCGCTATTAGGCTCCGCTGCGTAGCACTGCAATATTCCAGCCGCTATTAGGCTCCGCTGCGTAGCACTGCAATATTCCAGCCGCTATTAGGCTCCGCTGCGTAGCACTGCAATATTCCAGCCGCTATTAGGCTCCGCTGCGTAGCACTGCAATATTCCAGCCGCTATTAGGCTCCGCTGCGTAGCACTGCAATATTCCAGCCGCTATTAGGCTCCGCTGCGTAGCACTGCAATATTCCAGCCGCTATTAGGCTCCGCTGCGTAGCACTGCAATATTCCAGCCGCTATTAGGCTCCGCTGCGTAGCACTGCAATATTCCAGCCGCTATTAGGCTCCGCTGCGTAGCACTGCAATATTCCAGCCGCTATTAGGCTCCGCTGCGTAGCACTGCAATATTCCAGCCGCTATTAGGCTCCGCTGCGTAGCACTGCAATATTCCAGCCGCTATTAGGCTCCGCTGCGTAGCACTGCAATATTCCAGCCGCTATTAGGCTCCGCTGCGTAGCACTGCAATATTCCAGCCGCTATTAGGCTCCGCTGCGTAGCACTGCAATATTCCAGCCGCTATTAGGCTCCGCTGCGTAGCACTGCAATATTCCAGCCGCTATTAGGCTCCGCTGCGTAGCACTGCAATATTCCAGCCGCTATTAGGCTCCGCTGCGTAGCACTGCAATATTCCAGCCGCTATTAGGCTCCGCTGCGTAGCACTGCAATATTCCAGCCGCTATTAGGCTCCGCTGCGTAGCACTGCAATATTCCAGCCGCTATTAGGCTCCGCTGCGTAGCACTGCAATATTCCAGCCGCTATTAGGCTCCGCTGCGTAGCACTGCAATATTCCAGCCGCTATTAGGCTCCGCTGCGTAGCACTGCAATATTCCAGCCGCTATTAGGCTCCGCTGCGTAGCACTGCAATATTCCAGCCGCTATTAGGCTCCGCTGCGTAGCACTGCAATATTCCAGCCGCTATTAGGCTCCGCTGCGTAGCACTGCAATATTCCAGCCGCTATTAGGCTCCGCTGCGTAGCACTGCAATATTCCAGCCGCTATTAGGCTCCGCTGCGTAGCACTGCAATATTCCAGCCGCTATTAGGCTCCGCTGCGTAGCACTGCAATATTCCAGCCGCTATTAGGCTCCGCTGCGTAGCACTGCAATATTCCAGCCGCTATTAGGCTCCGCTGCGTAGCACTGCAATATTCCAGCCGCTATTAGGCTCCGCTGCGTAGCACTGCAATATTCCAGCCGCTATTAGGCTCCGCTGCGTAGCACTGCAATATTCCAGCCGCTATTAGGCTCCGCTGCGTAGCACTGCAATATTCCAGCCGCTATTAGGCTCCGCTGCGTAGCACTGCAATATTCCAGCCGCTATTAGGCTCCGCTGCGTAGCACTGCAATATTCCAGCCGCTATTAGGCTCCGCTGCGTAGCACTGCAATATTCCAGCCGCTATTAGGCTCCGCTGCGTAGCACTGCAATATTCCAGCCGCTATTAGGCTCCGCTGCGTAGCACTGCAATATTCCAGCCGCTATTAGGCTCCGCTGCGTAGCACTGCAATATTCCAGCCGCTATTAGGCTCCGCTGCGTAGCACTGCAATATTCCAGCCGCTATTAGGCTCCGCTGCGTAGCACTGCAATATTCCAGCCGCTATTAGGCTCCGCTGCGTAGCACTGCAATATTCCAGCCGCTATTAGGCTCCGCTGCGTAGCACTGCAATATTCCAGCCGCTATTAGGCTCCGCTGCGTAGCACTGCAATATTCCAGCCGCTATTAGGCTCCGCTGCGTAGCACTGCAATATTCCAGCCGCTATTAGGCTCCGCTGCGTAGCACTGCAATATTCCAGCCGCTATTAGGCTCCGCTGCGTAGCACTGCAATATTCCAGCCGCTATTAGGCTCCGCTGCGTAGCACTGCAATATTCCAGCCGCTATTAGGCTCCGCTGCGTAGCACTGCAATATTCCAGCCGCTATTAGGCTCCGCTGCGTAGCACTGCAATATTCCAGCCGCTATTAGGCTCCGCTGCGTAGCACTGCAATATTCCAGCCGCTATTAGGCTCCGCTGCGTAGCACTGCAATATTCCAGCCGCTATTAGGCTCCGCTGCGTAGCACTGCAATATTCCAGCCGCTATTAGGCTCCGCTGCGTAGCACTGCAATATTCCAGCCGCTATTAGGCTCCGCTGCGTAGCACTGCAATATTCCAGCCGCTATTAGGCTCCGCTGCGTAGCACTGCAATATTCCAGCCGCTATTAGGCTCCGCTGCGTAGCACTGCAATATTCCAGCCGCTATTAGGCTCCGCTGCGTAGCACTGCAATATTCCAGCCGCTATTAGGCTCCGCTGCGTAGCACTGCAATATTCCAGCCGCTATTAGGCTCCGCTGCGTAGCACTGCAATATTCCAGCCGCTATTAGGCTCCGCTGCGTAGCACTGCAATATTCCAGCCGCTATTAGGCTCCGCTGCGTAGCACTGCAATATTCCAGCCGCTATTAGGCTCCGCTGCGTAGCACTGCAATATTCCAGCCGCTATTAGGCTCCGCTGCGTAGCACTGCAATATTCCAGCCGCTATTAGGCTCCGCTGCGTAGCACTGCAATATTCCAGCCGCTATTAGGCTCCGCTGCGTAGCACTGCAATATTCCAGCCGCTATTAGGCTCCGCTGCGTAGCACTGCAATATTCCAGCCGCTATTAGGCTCCGCTGCGTAGCACTGCAATATTCCAGCCGCTATTTAGGCTCCGCTGCGTAGCACTGCAATATTCCAGCCGCTATTAGGCTCCGCTGCGTAGCACTGCAATATTCCAGCCGCTATTAGGCTCCGCTGCGTAGCACTGCAATATTCCAGCCGCTATTAGGCTCCGCTGCGTAGCACTGCAATATTCCAGCCGCTATTAGGCTCCGCTGCGTAGCACTGCAATATTCCAGCCGCTATTAGGCTCCGCTGCGTAGCACTGCAATATTCCAGCCGCTATTAGGCTCCGCTGCGTAGCACTGCAATATTCCAGCCGCTATTAGGCTCCGCTGCGTAGCACTGCAATATTCCAGCCGCTATTAGGCTCCGCTGCGTAGCACTGCAATATTCCAGCCGCTATTAGGCTCCGCTGCGTAGCACTGCAATATTCCAGCCGCTATTAGGCTCCGCTGCGTAGCACTGCAATATTCCAGCCGCTATTAGGCTCCGCTGCGTAGCACTGCAATATTCCAGCCGCTATTAGGCTCCGCTGCGTAGCACTGCAATATTCCAGCCGCTATTAGGCTCCGCTGCGTAGCACTGCAATATTCCAGCCGCTATTAGGCTCCGCTGCGTAGCACTGCAATATTCCAGCCGCTATTAGGCTCCGCTGCGTAGCACTGCAATATTCCAGCCGCTATTAGGCTCCGCTGCGTAGCACTGCAATATTCCAGCCGCTATTAGGCTCCGCTGCGTAGCACTGCAATATTCCAGCCGCTATTAGGCTCCGCTGCGTAGCACTGCAATATTCCAGCCGCTATTAGGCTCCGCTGCGTAGCACTGCAATATTCCAGCCGCTATTAGGCTCCGCTGCGTAGCACTGCAATATTCCAGCCGCTATTAGGCTCCGCTGCGTAGCACTGCAATATTCCAGCCGCTATTAGGCTCCGCTGCGTAGCACTGCAATATTCCAGCCGCTATTAGGCTCCGCTGCGTAGCACTGCAATATTCCAGCCGCTATTAGGCTCCGCTGCGTAGCACTGCAATATTCCAGCCGCTATTAGGCTCCGCTGCGTAGCACTGCAATATTCCAGCCGCTATTAGGCTCCGCTGCGTAGCACTGCAATATTCCAGCCGCTATTAGGCTCCGCTGCGTAGCACTGCAATATTCCAGCCGCTATTAGGCTCCGCTGCGTAGCACTGCAATATTCCAGCCGCTATTAGGCTCCGCTGCGTAGCACTGCAATATTCCAGCCGCTATTAGGCTCCGCTGCGTAGCACTGCAATATTCCAGCCGCTATTAGGCTCCGCTGCGTAGCACTGCAATATTCCAGCCGCTATTAGGCTCCGCTGCGTAGCACTGCAATATTCCAGCCGCTATTAGGCTCCGCTGCGTAGCACTGCAATATTCCAGCCGCTATTAGGCTCCGCTGCGTAGCACTGCAATATTCCAGCCGCTATTAGGCTCCGCTGCGTAGCACTGCAATATTCCAGCCGCTATTAGGCTCCGCTGCGTAGCACTGCAATATTCCAGCCGCTATTAGGCTCCGCTGCGTAGCACTGCAATATTCCAGCCGCTATTAGGCTCCGCTGCGTAGCACTGCAATATTCCAGCCGCTATTAGGCTCCGCTGCGTAGCACTGCAATATTCCAGCCGCTATTAGGCTCCGCTGCGTAGCACTGCAATATTCCAGCCGCTATTAGGCTCCGCTGCGTAGCACTGCAATATTCCAGCCGCTATTAGGCTCCGCTGCGTAGCACTGCAATATTCCAGCCGCTATTAGGCTCCGCTGCGTAGCACTGCAATATTCCAGCCGCTATTAGGCTCCGCTGCGTAGCACTGCAATATTCCAGCCGCTATTAGGCTCCGCTGCGTAGCACTGCAATATTCCAGCCGCTATTAGGCTCCGCTGCGTAGCACTGCAATATTCCAGCCGCTATTAGGCTCCGCTGCGTAGCACTGCAATATTCCAGCCGCTATTAGGCTCCGCTGCGTAGCACTGCAATATTCCAGCCGCTATTAGGCTCCGCTGCGTAGCACTGCAATATTCCAGCCGCTATTAGGCTCCGCTGCGTAGCACTGCAATATTCCAGCCGCTATTAGGCTCCGCTGCGTAGCACTGCAATATTCCAGCCGCTATTAGGCTCCGCTGCGTAGCACTGCAATATTCCAGCCGCTATTAGGCTCCGCTGCGTAGCACTGCAATATTCCAGCCGCTATTAGGCTCCGCTGCGTAGCACTGCAATATTCCAGCCGCTATTAGGCTCCGCTGCGTAGCACTGCAATATTCCAGCCGCTATTAGGCTCCGCTGCGTAGCACTGCAATATTCCAGCCGCTATTAGGCTCCGCTGCGTAGCACTGCAATATTCCAGCCGCTATTAGGCTCCGCTGCGTAGCACTGCAATATTCCAGCCGCTATTAGGCTCCGCTGCGTAGCACTGCAATATTCCAGCCGCTATTAGGCTCCGCTGCGTAGCAGCACTGCAATATTCCAGCCGCTATTAGGCTCCGCTGCGTAGCACTGCAATATTCCAGCCGCTATTAGGCTCCGCTGCGTAGCACTGCAATATTCCAGCCGCTATTAGGCTCCGCTGCGTAGCACTGCAATATTCCAGCCGCTATTAGGCTCCGCTGCGTAGCACTGCAATATTCCAGCCGCTATTAGGCTCCGCTGCGTAGCACTGCAATATTCCAGCCGCTATTAGGCTCCGCTGCGTAGCACTGCAATATTCCAGCCGCTATTAGGCTCCGCTGCGTAGCACTGCAATATTCCAGCCGCTATTAGGCTCCGCTGCGTAGCACTGCAATATTCCAGCCGCTATTAGGCTCCGCTGCGTAGCACTGCAATATTCCAGCCGCTATTAGGCTCCGCTGCGTAGCACTGCAATATTCCAGCCGCTATTAGGCTCCGCTGCGTAGCACTGCAATATTCCAGCCGCTATTAGGCTCCGCTGCGTAGCACTGCAATATTCCAGCCGCTATTAGGCTCCGCTGCGTAGCACTGCAATATTCCAGCCGCTATTAGGCTCCGCTGCGTAGCACTGCAATATTCCAGCCGCTATTAGGCTCCGCTGCGTAGCACTGCAATATTCCAGCCGCTATTAGGCTCCGCTGCGTAGCACTGCAATATTCCAGCCGCTATTAGGCTCCGCTGCGTAGCACTGCAATATTCCAGCCGCTATTAGGCTCCGCTGCGTAGCACTGCAATATTCCAGCCGCTATTACGCTCCGCTGCGTAGCACTGCAATATTCCAGCCGCTATTAGGCTCCGCTGCGTAGCACTGCAATATTCCAGCCGCTATTAGGCTCCGCTGCGTAGCACTGCAATATTCCAGCCGCTATTAGGCTCCGCTGCGTAGCACTGCAATATTCCAGCCGCTATTAGGCTCCGCTGCGTAGCACTGCAATATTCCAGCCGCTATTAGGCTCCGCTGCGTAGCACTGCAATATTCCAGCCGCTATTAGGCTCCGCTGCGTAGCACTGCAATATTCCAGCCGCTATTAGGCTCCGCTGCGTGCAGCACTGCAATATTCCAGCCGCTATTAGGCTCCGCTGCGTAGCACTGCAATATTCCAGCCGCTATTAGGCTCCGCTGCGTAGCACTGCAATATTCCAGCCGCTATTAGGCTCCGCTGCGTAGCACTGCAATATTCCAGCCGCTATTAGGCTCCGCTGCGTAGCACTGCAATATTCCAGCCGCTATTAGGCTCCGCTGCGTAGCACTGCAATATTCCAGCCGCTATTAGGCTCCGCTGCGTAGCACTGCAATATTCCAGCCGCTATTAGGCTCCGCTGCGTAGCACTGCAATATTCCAGCCGCTATTAGGCTCCGCTGCGTAGCACTGCAATATTCCAGCCGCTATTAGGCTCCGCTGCGTAGCACTGCAATATTCCAGCCGCTATTAGGCTCCGCTGCGTAGCACTGCAATATTCCAGCCGCTATTACGCTCCGCTGCGTAGCACTGCAATATTCCAGCCGCTATTAGGCTCCGCTGCGTAGCACTGCAATATTCCAGCCGCTATTAGGCTCCGCTGCGTAGCACTGCAATATTCCAGCCGCTATTAGGCTCCGCTGCGTAGCACTGCAATATTCCAGCCGCTATTAGGCTCCGCTGCGTAGCACTGCAATATTCCAGCCGCTATTAGGCTCCGCTGCGTAGCACTGCAATATTCCAGCCGCTATTAGGCTCCGCTGCGTAGCACTGCAATATTCCAGCCGCTATTAGGCTCCGCTGCGTAGCACTGCAATATTCCAGCCGCTATTAGGCTCCGCTGCGTAGCACTGCAATATTCCAGCCGCTATTAGGCCCCGCTGCGTAGCACTGCAATATTCCAGCCGCTATTAGGCTCCGCTGCGTAGCACTGCAATATTCCAGCCGCTATTAGGCTCCGCTGCGTAGCACTGCAATATTCCAGCCGCTATTAGGCTCCGCTGCGTAGCACTGCAATATTCCAGCCGCTATTAGGCTCCGCTGCGTAGCACTGCAATATTCCAGCCGCTATTAGGCTCCGCTGCGTAGCACTGCAATATTCCAGCCGCTATTAGGCTCCGCTGCGTAGCACTGCAATATTCCAGCCGCTATTAGGCTCCGCTGCGTAGCACTGCAATATTCCAGCCGCTATTAGGCTCCGCTGCGTAGCACTGCAATATTCCAGCCGCTATTAGGCTCCGCTGCGTAGCACTGCAATATTCCAGCCGCTATTACGCTCCGCTGCGTAGCACTGCAATATTCCAGCCGCTATTAGGCTCCGCTGCGTAGCACTGCAATATTCCAGCCGCTATTACGCTCCGCTGCGTAGCACTGCAATATTCCAGCCGCTATTAGGCTCCGCTGCGTAGCACTGCAATATTCCAGCCGCTATTACGCTCCGCTGCGTAGCACTGCAATATTCCAGCCGCTATTAGGCTCCGCTGCGTAGCACTGCAATATTCCAGCCGCTATTAGGCTCCGCTGCGTAGCACTGCAATATTCCAGCCGCTATTAGGCTCCGCTGCGTAGCACTGCAATATTCCAGCCGCTATTAGGCTCCGCTGCGTAGCACTGCAATATTCCAGCCGCTATTAGGCTCCGCTGCGTAGCACTGCAATATTCCAGCCGCTATTAGGCTCCGCTGCGTAGCACTGCAATATTCCAGCCGCTATTAGGCTCCGCTGCGTAGCACTGCAATATTCCAGCCGCTATTAGGCTCCGCTGCGTAGCACTGCAATATTCCAGCCGCTATTAGGCTCCGCTGCGTAGCACTGCAATATTCCAGCCGCTATTAGGCTCCGCTGCGTAGCACTGCAATATTCCAGCCGCTATTAGGCTCCGCTGCGTAGCACTGCAATATTCCAGCCGCTATTACGCTCCGCTGCGTAGCACTGCAATATTCCAGCCGCTATTAGGCTCCGCTGCGTAGCACTGCAATATTCCAGCCGCTATTAGGCTCCGCTGCGTAGCACTGCAATATTCCAGCCGCTATTAGGCTCCGCTGCGTAGCACTGCAATATTCCAGCCGCTATTAGGCTCCGCTGCGTAGCACTGCAATATTCCAGCCGCTATTACGCTCCGCTGCGTAGCACTGCAATATTCCAGCCGCTATTAGGCTCCGCTGCGTAGCACTGCAATATTCCAGCCGCTATTAGGCTCCGCTGCGTAGCACTGCAATATTCCAGCCGCTATTAGGCTCCGCTGCGTAGCACTGCAATATTCCAGCCGCTATTAGGCTCCGCTGCGTAGCACTGCAATATTCCAGCCGCTATTAGGCTCCGCTGCGTAGCACTGCAATATTCCAGCCGCTATTAGGCTCCGCTGCGTAGCACTGCAATATTCCAGCCGCTATTAGGCTCCGCTGCGTAGCACTGCAATATTCCAGCCGCTATTACGCTCCGCTGCGTAGCACTGCAATATTCCAGCCGCTATTAGGCTCCGCTGCGTAGCACTGCAATATTCCAGCCGCTATTAGGCTCCGCTGCGTAGCACTGCAATATTCCAGCCGCTATTAGGCTCCGCTGCGTAGCACTGCAATATTCCAGCCGCTATTAGGCTCCGCTGCGTAGCACTGCAATATTCCAGCCGCTATTAGGCTCCGCTGCGTAGCACTGCAATATTCCAGCCGCTATTAGGCTCCGCTGCGTAGCACTGCAATATTCCAGCCGCTATTACGCTCCGCTGCGTAGCACTGCAATATTCCAGCCGCTATTAGGCTCCGCTGCGTAGCACTGCAATATTCCAGCCGCTATTAGGCTCCGCTGCGTAGCACTGCAATATTCCAGCCGCTATTAGGCTCCGCTGCGTAGCACTGCAATATTCCAGCCGCTATTAGGCTCCGCTGCGTAGCACTGCAATATTCCAGCCGCTATTAGGCTCCGCTGCGTAGCACTGCAATATTCCAGCCGCTATTAGGCTCCGCTGCGTAGCACTGCAATATTCCAGCCGCTATTAGGCTCCGCTGCGTAGCACTGCAATATTCCAGCCGCTATTAGGCTCCGCTGCGTAGCACTGCAATATTCCAGCCGCTATTAGGCTCCGCTGCGTAGCACTGCAATATTCCAGCCGCTATTAGGCTCCGCTGCGTAGCACTGCAATATTCCAGCCGCTATTAGGCTCCGCTGCGTAGCACTGCAATATTCCAGCCGCTATTAGGCTCCGCTGCGTAGCACTGCAATATTCCAGCCGCTATTAGGCTCCGCTGCGTAGCACTGCAATATTCCAGCCGCTATTAGGCTCCGCTGCGTAGCACTGCAATATTCCAGCCGCTATTAGGCTCCGCTGCGTAGCACTGCAATATTCCAGCCGCTATTAGGCTCCGCTGCGTAGCACTGCAATATTCCAGCCGCTATTAGGCTCCGCTGCGTAGCACTGCAATATTCCAGCCGCTATTAGGCTCCGCTGCGTAGCACTGCAATATTCCAGCCGCTATTAGGCTCCGCTGCGTAGCACTGCAATATTCCAGCCGCTATTAGGCTCCGCTGCGTAGCACTGCAATATTCCAGCCGCTATTAGGCTCCGCTGCGTAGCACTGCAATATTCCAGCCGCTATTAGGCTCCGCTGCGTAGCACTGCAATATTCCAGCCGCTATTAGGCTCCGCTGCGTAGCACTGCAATATTCCAGCCGCTATTAGGCTCCGCTGCGTAGCACTGCAATATTCCAGCCGCTATTAGGCTCCGCTGCGTAGCACACTGCAATATTCCAGCCGCTATTAGGCTCCGCTGCGTAGCACTGCAATATTCCAGCCGCTATTAGGCTCCGCTGCGTAGCACTGCAATATTCCAGCCGCTATTAGGCTCCGCTGCGTAGCACTGCAATATTCCAGCCGCTATTAGGCTCCGCTGCGTAGCACTGCAATATTCCAGCCGCTATTAGGCTCCGCTGCGTAGCACTGCAATATTCCAGCCGCTATTAGGCTCCGCTGCGTAGCACTGCAATATTCCAGCCGCTATTAGGCTCCGCTGCGTAGCACTGCAATATTCCAGCCGCTATTAGGCTCCGCTGCGTAGCACTGCAATATTCCAGCCGCTATTAGGCTCCGCTGCGTAGCACTGCAATATTCCAGCCGCTATTAGGCTCCGCTGCGTAGCACTGCAATATTCCAGCCGCTATTAGGCTCCGCTGCGTAGCACTGCAATATTCCAGCCGCTATTAGGCTCCGCTGCGTAGCACTGCAATATTCCAGCCGCTATTAGGCTCCGCTGCGTAGCACTGCAATATTCCAGCCGCTATTAGGCTCCGCTGCGTAGCACTGCAATATTCCAGCCGCTATTAGGCTCCGCTGCGTAGCACTGCAATATTCCAGCCGCTATTAGGCTCCGCTGCGTAGCACTGCAATATTCCAGCCGCTATTAGGCTCCGCTGCGTAGCACTGCAATATTCCAGCCGCTATTAGGCTCCGCTGCGTAGCACTGCAATATTCCAGCCGCTATTAGGCTCCGCTGCGTAGCACTGCAATATTCCAGCCGCTATTAGGCTCCGCTGCGTAGCACTGCAATATTCCAGCCGCTATTACGCTCCGCTGCGTAGCACTGCAATATTCCAGCCGCTATTAGGCTCCGCTGCGTAGCACTGCAATATTCCAGCCGCTATTACGCTCCGCTGCGTAGCACTGCAATATTCCAGCCGCTATTACGCTCCGCTGCGTAGCACTGCAATATTCCAGCCGCTATTACGCTCCGCTGCGTAGCACTGCAATATTCCAGCCGCTATTACGCTCCGCTGCGTAGCACTGCAATATTCCAGCCGCTATTAGGCTCCGCTGCGTAGCACTGCAATATTCCAGCCGCTATTAGGCTCCGCTGCGTAGCACTGCAATATTCCAGCCGCTATTACGCTCCGCTGCGTAGCACTGCAATATTCCAGCCGCTATTAGGCTCCGCTGCGTAGCACTGCAATATTCCAGCCGCTATTAGGCTCCGCTGCGTAGCACTGCAATATTCCAGCCGCTATTAGGCTCCGCTGCGTAGCACTGCAATATTCCAGCCGCTATTAGGCTCCGCTGCGTAGCACTGCAATATTCCAGCCGCTATTAGGCTCCGCTGCGTAGCACTGCAATATTCCAGCCGCTATTCGGCTCCGCTGCGTAGCACTGCAATATTCCAGCCGCTATTAGGCTCCGCTGCGTAGCACTGCAATATTCCAGCCGCTATTAGGCTCCGCTGCGTAGCACTGCAATATTCCAGCCGCTATTAGGCTCCGCTGCGTAGCACTGCAATATTCCAGCCGCTATTAGGCTCCGCTGCGTAGCACTGCAATATTCCAGCCGCTATTAGGCTCCGCTGCGTAGCACTGCAATATTCCAGCCGCTATTAGGCTCCGCTGCGTAGCACTGCAATATTCCAGCCGCTATTACGCTCCGCTGCGTAGCACTGCAATATTCCAGCCGCTATTAGGCTCCGCTGCGTAGCACTGCAATATTCCAGCCGCTATTAGGCTCCGCTGCGTAGCACTGCAATATTCCAGCCGCTATTAGGCTCCGCTGCGTAGCACTGCAATATTCCAGCCGCTATTAGGCTCCGCTGCGTAGCACTGCAATATTCCAGCCGCTATTAGGCTCCGCTGCGTAGCACTGCAATATTCCAGCCGCTATTACGCTCCGCTGCGTAGCACTGCAATATTCCAGCCGCTATTAGGCTCCGCTGCGTAGCACTGCAATATTCCAGCCGCTATTAGGCTCCGCTGCGTAGCACTGCAATATTCCAGCCGCTATTAGGCTCCGCTGCGTAGCACTGCAATATTCCAGCCGCTATTAGGCTCCGCTGCGTAGCACTGCAATATTCCAGCCGCTATTAGGCTCCGCTGCGTAGCACTGCAATATTCCAGCCGCTATTAGGCTCCGCTGCGTAGCACTGCAATATTCCAGCCGCTATTAGGCTCCGCTGCGTAGCACTGCAATATTCCAGCCGCTATTAGGCTCCGCTGCGTAGCACTGCAATATTCCAGCCGCTATTACGCTCCGCTGCGTAGCACTGCAATATTCCAGCCGCTATTACGCTCCGCTGCGTAGCACTGCAATATTCCAGCCGCTATTAGGCTCCGCTGCGTAGCACTGCAATATTCCAGCCGCTATTACGCTCCGCTGCGTAGCACTGCAATATTCCAGCCGCTATTAGGCTCCGCTGCGTAGCACTGCAATATTCCAGCCGCTATTACGCTCCGCTGCGTAGCACTGCAATATTCCAGCCGCTATTAGGCTCCGCTGCGTAGCACTGCAATATTCCAGCCGCTATTACGCTCCGCTGCGTAGCACTGCAATATTCCAGCCGCTATTACGCTCCGCTGCGTAGCACTGCAATATTCCAGCCGCTATTACGCTCCGCTGCGTAGCACTGCAATATTCCAGCCGCTATTAGGCTCCGCTGCGTAGCACTGCAATATTCCAGCCGCTATTACGCTCCGCTGCGTAGCACTGCAATATTCCAGCCGCTATTACGCTCCGCTGCGTAGCACTGCAATATTCCAGCCGCTATTACGCTCCGCTGCGTAGCACTGCAATATTCCAGCCGCTATTACGCTCCGCTGCGTAGCACTGCAATATTCCAGCCGCTATTACGCTCCGCTGCGTAGCACTGCAATATTCCAGCCGCTATTAGGCTCCGCTGCGTAGCACTGCAATATTCCAGCCGCTATTAGGCTCCGCTGCGTAGCACTGCAATATTCCAGCCGCTATTACGCTCCGCTGCGTAGCACTGCAATATTCCAGCCGCTATTACGCTCCGCTGCGTAGCACTGCAATATTCCAGCCGCTATTAGGCTCCGCTGCGTAGCACTGCAATATTCCAGCCGCTATTAGGCTCCGCTGCGTAGCACTGCAATATTCCAGCCGCTATTACGGCTCCGCTGCGTAGCACTGCAATATTCCAGCCGCTATTAGGCTCCGCTGCGTAGCACTGCAATATTCCAGCCGCTATTAGGCTCCGCTGCGTAGCACTGCAATATTCCAGCCGCTATTAGGCTCCGCTGCGTAGCACTGCAATATTCCAGCCGCTATTAGGCTCCGCTGCGTAGCACTGCAATATTCCAGCCGCTATTACGCTCCGCTGCGTAGCACTGCAATATTCCAGCCGCTATTAGGCTCCGCTGCGTAGCACTGCAATATTCCAGCCGCTATTAGGCTCCGCTGCGTAGCACTGCAATATTCCAGCCGCTATTACGCTCCGCTGCGTAGCACTGCAATATTCCAGCCGCTATTAGGCTCCGCTGCGTAGCACTGCAATATTCCAGCCGCTATTAGGCTCCGCTGCGTAGCACTGCAATATTCCAGCCGCTATTAGGCTCCGCTGCGTAGCACTGCAATATTCCAGCCGCTATTAGGCTCCGCTGCGTAGCACTGCAATATTCCAGCCGCTATTAGGCTCCGCTGCGTAGCACTGCAATATTCCAGCCGCTATTACGCTCCGCTGCGTAGCACTGCAATATTCCAGCCGCTATTAGGCTCCGCTGCGTAGCACTGCAATATTCCAGCCGCTATTAGGCTCCGCTGCGTAGCACTGCAATATTCCAGCCGCTATTACGCTCCGCTGCGTAGCACTGCAATATTCCAGCCGCTATTAGGCTCCGCTGCGTAGCACTGCAATATTCCAGCCGCTATTACGCTCCGCTGCGTAGCACTGCAATATTCCAGCCGCTATTAGGCTCCGCTGCGTAGCACTGCAATATTCCAGCCGCTATTACGCTCCGCTGCGTAGCACTGCAATATTCCAGCCGCTATTACGCTCCGCTGCGTAGCACTGCAATATTCCAGCCGCTATTACGCTCCGCTGCGTAGCACTGCAATATTCCAGCCGCTATTACGCTCCGCTGCGTAGCACTGCAATATTCCAGCCGCTATTAGGCTCCGCTGCGTAGCACTGCAATATTCCAGCCGCTATTAGGCTCCGCTGCGTAGCACTGCAATATTCCAGCCGCTATTAGGCTCCGCTGCGTGCGTAGCACTGCAATATTCCAGCCGCTATTAGGCTCCGCTGCGTAGCACTGCAATATTCCAGCCGCTATTACGCTCCGCTGCGTAGCACTGCAATATTCCAGCCGCTATTAGGCTCCGCTGCGTAGCACTGCAATATTCCAGCCGCTATTACGCTCCGCTGCGTAGCACTGCAATATTCCAGCCGCTATTACGCTCCGCTGCGTAGCACTGCAATATTCCAGCCGCTATTACGCTCCGCTGCGTAGCACTGCAATATTCCAGCCGCTATTACGCTCCGCTGCGTAGCACTGCAATATTCCAGCCGCTATTAGGCTCCGCTGCGTAGCACTGCAATATTCCAGCCGCTATTAGGCTCCGCTGCGTAGCACTGCAATATTCCAGCCGCTATTACGCTCCGCTGCGTAGCACTGCAATATTCCAGCCGCTATTAGGCTCCGCTGCGTAGCACTGCAATATTCCAGCCGCTATTACGCTCCGCTGCGTAGCACTGCAATATTCCAGCCGCTATTAGGCTCCGCTGCGTAGCACTGCAATATTCCAGCCGCTATTACGCTCCGCTGCGTAGCACTGCAATATTCCAGCCGCTATTACGCTCCGCTGCGTAGCACTGCAATATTCCAGCCGCTATTACGCTCCGCTGCGTAGCACTGCAATATTCCAGCCGCTATTAGGCTCCGCTGCGTAGCACTGCAATATTCCAGCCGCTATTAGGCTCCGCTGCGTAGCACTGCAATATTCCAGCCGCTATTAGGCTCCGCTGCGTAGCACTGCAATATTCCAGCCGCTATTACGCTCCGCTGCGTAGCACTGCAATATTCCAGCCGCTATTACGCTCCGCTGCGTAGCACTGCAATATTCCAGCCGCTATTACGCTCCGCTGCGTAGCACTGCAATATTCCAGCCGCTATTACGCTCGGCTGCGTAGCACTGCAATATTCCGGCCGCTATTACGCTCCGCTGCGTAGCACTGCAATATTCCGGCCGCTATTACGCTCCGCTGCGTAGCACTGCAATATTCCGGCCGCTATTACGCTCTGCTGCGTAGCACTGCAATATTCCGCCCGCTATTACGCTCCGCTGCGTAGCACTGCAATATTCCAGCCGCTATTACGCTCCGCTGCGTAGCACTGCAATATTCCAGCCGCTATTAGGCTCCGCTGCGTAGCACTGCAATATTCCGCCCGCTATTACGCTCTGCTGCGTAGCACTGCAATATTCCGCCCGCTATTACGCTCTGCTGCGTAGCACTGCAATATTCCGCCCGCTATTACGCTCTGCTGCGTAGCACTGCAATATTCCGCCCGCTATTACGCTCTGCTGCGTAGCACTGCAATATTCCGCCCGCTATTACGCTCTGCTGCGTAGCACTGCAATATTCCAGCCGCTATTAGGCTCCGCTGCGTAGCACTGCAATATTCCAGCCGCTATTACGCTCCGCTGCGTAGCACTGCAATATTCCAGCCGCTATTACGCTCCGCTGCGTAGCACTGCAATATTCCAGCCGCTATTACGCTCCGCTGCGTAGCACTGCAATATTCCAGCCGCTATTACGCTCCGCTGCGTAGCACTGCAATATTCCAGCCGCTATTACGCTCCGCTGCGTAGCACTGCAATATTCCAGCCGCTATTACGCTCCGCTGCGTAGCACTGCAATATTCCAGCCGCTATTACGCTCCGCTGCGTAGCACTGCAATATTCCAGCCGCTATTACGCTCCGCTGCGTAGCACTGCAATATTCCAGCCGCTATTACGCTCCGCTGCGTAGCACTGCAATATTCCAGCCGCTATTACGCTCCGCTGCGTAGCACTGCAATATTCCAGCCGCTATTACGCTCCGCTGCGTAGCACTGCAATATTCCAGCCGCTATTACGCTCCGCTGCGTAGCACTGCAATATTCCAGCCGCTATTACGCTCCGCTGCGTAGCACTGCAATATTCCAGCCGCTATTACGCTCCGCTGCGTAGCACTGCAATATTCCAGCCGCTATTAGGCTCCGCTGCGTAGCACTGCAATATTCCGGCCGCTATTACGCTCTGCTGCGTAGCACTGCAATATTCCGCCCGCTATTACGCTCTGCTGCGTAGCACTGCAATATTCCGCCCGCTATTACGCTCGGCTGCGTAGCACTGCAATATTCCGGCCGCTATTACGCTCGGCTGCGTAGCACTGCAATATTCCAGCCGCTATTACGCTCCGCTGCGTAGCACTGCAATATTCCAGCCGCTATTACGCTCCGCTGCGTAGCACTGCAATATTCCAGCCGCTATTACGCTCCGCTGCGTAGCACTGCAATATTCCGCCCGCTATTACGCTCTGCTGCGTAGCACTGCAATATTCCGCCCGCTATTACGCTCTGCTGCGTAGCACTGCAATATTCCGCCCGCTATTACGCTCTGCTGCGTAGCACTGCAATATTCCGCCCGCTATTACGCTCTGCTGCGTAGCACTGCAATATTCCGCCCGCTATTACGCTCTGCTGCGTAGCACTGCAATATTCCGCCCGCTATTACGCTCTGCTGCGTAGCACTGCAATATTCCGCCCGCTATTACGCTCCGCTGCGTAGCACTGCAATATTCCAGCCGCTATTACGCTCCGCTGCGTAGCACTGCAATATTCCAGCCGCTATTACGCTCCGCTGCGTAGCACTGCAATATTCCAGCCGCTATTACGCTCCGCTGCGTAGCACTGCAATATTCCGGCCGCTATTACGCTCTGCTGCGTAGCACTGCAATATTCCGCCCGCTATTACGCTCTGCTGCGTAGCACTGCAATATTCCGCCCGCTATTACGCTCTGCTGCGTAGCACTGCAATATTCCGGCCGCTATTACGCTCCGCTGCGTAGCACTGCAATATTCCAGCCGCTATTACGCTCCGCTGCGTAGCACTGCAATATTCCAGCCGCTATTACGCTCCGCTGCGTAGCACTGCAATATTCCAGCCGCTATTACGCTCCGCTGCGTAGCACTGCAATATTCCAGCCGCTATTAGGCTCCGCTGCGTAGCACTGCAATATTCCAGCCGCTATTAGGCTCCGCTGCGTAGCACTGCAATATTCCAGCCGCTATTACGCTCCGCTGCGTAGCACTGCAATATTCCAGCCGCTATTACGCTCCGCTGCGTAGCACTGCAATATTCCAGCCGCTATTACGCTCCGCTGCGTAGCACTGCAATATTCCAGCCGCTATTACGCTCCGCTGCGTAGCACTGCAATATTCCAGCCGCTATTACGCTCCGCTGCGTAGCACTGCAATATTCCAGCCGCTATTACGCTCCGCTGCGTAGCACTGCAATATGCCAGCCGCTATTACGCTCCGCTGCGTAGCACTGCAATATTCCAGCCGCTATTACGCTCCGCTGCGTAGCACTGCAATATTCCAGCCGCTATTACACTCCGCTGCGTAGCACTGCAATATTCCAGCCGCTATTACGCTCCGCTGCGTAGCACTGCAATATTCCAGCCGCTATTACGCTCCGCTGCGTAGCACTGCAATATTCCAGCCGCTCCGCTATTACTCCGCTGCGTAGCACTGCAATATTCCAGCCGCTATTACGCTCCGCTGCGTAGCACTGCAATATTCCAGCCGCTATTACGCTCCGCTGCGTAGCACTGCAATATTCCAGCCGCTATTACGCTCCGCTGCGTAGCACTGCAATATTCCAGCCGCTATTACGCTCCGCTGCGTAGCACTGCAATATTCCAGCCGCTATTACGCTCCGCTGCGTAGCACTGCAATATTCCAGCCGCTATTACGCTCCGCTGCGTAGCACTGCAATATTCCAGCCGCTATTACGCTCCGCTGCGTAGCACTGCAATATTCCAGCCGCTATTACGCTCCGCTGCGTAGCACTGCAATATTCCAGCCGCTATTACGCTCCGCTGCGTAGCACTGCAATATTCCAGCCGCTATTACGCTCCGCTGCGTAGCACTGCAATATTCCAGCCGCTATTACGCTCCGCTGCGTAGCACTGCAATATTCCAGCCGCTATTACGCTCCGCTGCGTAGCACTGCAATATTCCAGCCGCTATTACGCTCCGCTGCGTAGCACTGCAATATTCCAGCCGCTATTACGCTCCGCTGCGTAGCACTGCAATATTCCAGCCGCTATTACGCTCCGCTGCGTAGCACTGCAATATTCCAGCCGCTATTACGCTCCGCTGCGTAGCACTGCAATATTCCAGCCGCTATTACGCTCCGCTGCGTAGCACTGCAATATTCCAGCCGCTATTACGCTCCGCTGCGTAGCACTGCAATATTCCAGCCGCTATTACGCTCCGCTGCGTAGCACTGCAATATTCCAGCCGCTATTACGCTCCGCTGCGTAGCACTGCAATATTCCAGCCGCTATTACGCTCCGCTGCGTAGCACTGCAATATTCCAGCCGCTATTACGCTCCGCTGCGTAGCACTGCAATATTCCAGCCGCTATTACGCTCCGCTGCGTAGCACTGCAATATTCCAGCCGCTATTACGCTCCGCTGCGTAGCACTGCAATATTCCAGCCGCTATTACGCTCCGCTGCGTAGCACTGCAATATTCCAGCCGCTATTACGCTCCGCTGCGTAGCACTGCAATATTCCAGCCGCTATTACGCTCCGCTGCGTAGCACTGCAATATTCCAGCCGCTATTAGGCTCCGCTGCGTAGCACTGCAATATTCCAGCCGCTATTACGCTCCGCTGCGTAGCACTGCAATATTCCAGCCGCTATTACGCTCCGCTGCGTAGCACTGCAATATTCCAGCCGCTATTACGCTCCGCTGCGTAGCACTGCAATATTCCAGCCGCTATTACGCTCCGCTGCGTAGCACTGCAATATTCCAGCCGCTATTACGCTCCGCTGCGTAGCACTGCAATATTCCAGCCGCTATTACGCTCCGCTGCGTAGCACTGCAATATTCCAGCCGCTATTACGCTCCGCTGCGTAGCACTGCAATATTCCAGCCGCTATTACGCTCCGCTGCGTAGCACTGCAATATTCCAGCCGCTATTACGCTCCGCTGCGTAGCACTGCAATATTCCAGCCGCTATTACGCTCCGCTGCGTAGCACTGCAATATTCCAGCCGCTATTACGCTCCGCTGCGTAGCACTGCAATATTCCAGCCGCTATTACGCTCCGCTGCGTAGCACTGCAATATTCCAGCCGCTATTACGCTCCGCTGCGTAGCACTGCAATATTCCAGCCGCTATTACGCTCCGCTGCGTAGCACTGCAATATTCCAGCCGCTATTACGCTCCGCTGCGTAGCACTGCAATATTCCAGCCGCTATTACGCTCCGCTGCGTAGCACTGCAATATTCCAGCCGCTATTACGCTCCGCTGCGTAGCACTGCAATATTCCAGCCGCTATTACGCTCCGCTGCGTAGCACTGCAATATTCCAGCCGCTATTACGCTCCGCTGCGTAGCACTGCAATATTCCAGCCGCTATTACGCTCCGCTGCGTAGCACTGCAATATTCCAGCCGCTATTACGCTCCGCTGCGTAGCACTGCAATATTCCAGCCGCTATTACGCTCCGCTGCGTAGCACTGCAATATTCCAGCCGCTATTACGCTCCGCTGCGTAGCACTGCAATATTCCAGCCGCTATTACGCTCCGCTGCGTAGCACTGCAATATTCCAGCCGCTATTACGCTCCGCTGCGTAGCACTGCAATATTCCAGCCGCTATTACGCTCCGCTGCGTAGCACTGCAATATTCCAGCCGCTATTACGCTCCGCTGCGTAGCACTGCAATATTCCAGCCGCTATTACGCTCCGCTGCGTAGCACTGCAATATTCCAGCCGCTATTACGCTCCGCTGCGTAGCACTGCAATATTCCAGCCGCTATTACGCTCCGCTGCGTAGCACTGCAATATTCCAGCCGCTATTACGCTCCGCTGCGTAGCACTGCAATATTCCAGCCGCTATTACGCTCCGCTGCGTAGCACTGCAATATTCCAGCCGCTATTACGCTCCGCTGCGTAGCACTGCAATATTCCAGCCGCTATTACGCTCCGCTGCGTAGCACTGCAATATTCCAGCCGCTATTACGCTCCGCTGCGTAGCACTGCAATATTCCAGCCGCTATTACGCTCCGCTGCGTAGCACTGCAATATTCCAGCCGCTATTACGCTCCGCTGCGTAGCACTGCAATATTCCAGCCGCTATTACGCTCCGCTGCGTAGCACTGCAATATTCCAGCCGCTATTACGCTCCGCTGCGTAGCACTGCAATATTCCAGCCGCTATTACGCTCCGCTGCGTAGCACTGCAATATTCCAGCCGCTATTACGCTCCGCTGCGTAGCACTGCAATATTCCAGCCGCTATTACGCTCCGCTGCGTAGCACTGCAATATTCCAGCCGCTATTACGCTCCGCTGCGTAGCACTGC
The DNA here is from genome assembly GCA_032207245.1 of Pardosa pseudoannulata. Taxonomy (NCBI): domain Eukaryota; kingdom Metazoa; phylum Arthropoda; class Arachnida; order Araneae; family Lycosidae; genus Pardosa; species Pardosa pseudoannulata. The sequence continues at coordinate 49,128 of JAGEOH010000161.1, forward strand.
AATATTCCAGCCGCTATTACGCTCCGCTGCGTAGCACTGCAATATTCCAGCCGCTATTACGCTCCGCTGCGTAGCACTGCAATATTCCAGCCGCTATTACGCTCCGCTGCGTAGCACTGCAATATTCCAGCCGCTATTACGCTCCGCTGCGTAGCACTGCAATATTCCAGCCGCTATTACGCTCCGCTGCGTAGCACTGCAATATTCCAGCCGCTATTACGCTCCGCTGCGTAGCACTGCAATATTCCAGCCGCTATTACGCTCCGCTGCGTAGCACTGCAATATTCCAGCCGCTATTACGCTCCGCTGCGTAGCACTGCAATATTCCAGCCGCTATTACGCTCCGCTGCGTAGCACTGCAATATTCCAGCCGCTATTACGCTCCGCTGCGTAGCACTGCAATATTCCAGCCGCTATTACGCTCCGCTGCGTAGCACTGCAATATTCCAGCCGCTATTACGCTCCGCTGCGTAGCACTGCAATATTCCAGCCGCTATTACGCTCCGCTGCGTAGCACTGCAATATTCCAGCCGCTATTACGCTCCGCTGCGTAGCACTGCAATATTCCAGCCGCTATTACGCTCCGCTGCGTAGCACTGCAATATTCCAGCCGCTATTACGCTCCGCTGCGTAGCACTGCAATATTCCAGCCGCTATTACGCTCCGCTGCGTAGCACTGCAATATTCCAGCCGCTATTACGCTCCGCTGCGTAGCACTGCAATATTCCAGCCGCTATTACGCTCCGCTGCGTAGCACTGCAATATTCCAGCCGCTATTACGCTCCGCTGCGTAGCACTGCAATATTCCAGCCGCTATTACGCTCCGCTGCGTAGCACTGCAATATTCCAGCCGCTATTACGCTCCGCTGCGTAGCACTGCAATATTCCAGCCGCTATTACGCTCCGCTGCGTAGCACTGCAATATTCCAGCCGCTATTACGCTCCGCTGCGTAGCACTGCAATATTCCAGCCGCTATTACGCTCCGCTGCGTAGCACTGCAATATTCCAGCCGCTATTACGCTCCGCTGCGTAGCACTGCAATATTCCAGCCGCTATTACGCTCCGCTGCGTAGCACTGCAATATTCCAGCCGCTATTACGCTCCGCTGCGTAGCACTGCAATATTCCAGCCGCTATTACGCTCCGCTGCGTAGCACTGCAATATTCCAGCCGCTATTACGCTCCGCTGCGTAGCACTGCAATATTCCAGCCGCTATTACGCTCCGCTGCGTAGCACTGCAATATTCCAGCCGCTATTACGCTCCGCTGCGTAGCACTGCAATATTCCAGCCGCTATTACGCTCCGCTGCGTAGCACTGCAATATTCCAGCCGCTATTACGCTCCGCTGCGTAGCACTGCAATATTCCAGCCGCTATTACGCTCCGCTGCGTAGCACTGCAATATTCCAGCCGCTATTACGCTCCGCTGCGTAGCACTGCAATATTCCAGCCGCTATTACGCTCCGCTGCGTAGCACTGCAATATTCCAGCCGCTATTAGGCTCCGCTGCGTAGCACTGCAATATTCCAGCCGCTATTACGCTCCGCTGCGTAGCACTGCAATATTCCAGCCGGCTATTAGGCTCCGCTGCGCAGCACTGCAATATTCCAGCCGCTATTAGGCTCCGCTGCGTAGCACTGCAATATTCCAGCCGCTAATTAGGCTCCGCAGTGCGCCAGCACTGCAATATTCCCAGCCGCTATTTGGCCCCTCCGCCCACTGCGCAGCACTGCAATATTCCAGCCGCTATTAGCCCCGCTGCGCAGCACTGCAATATTCCAGCCGCTATTACGCTCGCTGCGCAGCATTGCCATATTCCAGCCGCTATTACGCCCTGCTGCGGAGCATTGCCATATTCCAGCCGCTATTAGGCCCTGCTGCGGAGCATTGCCATATTCCAGCCGCTATTAGGCCCTGCTGCGGAGCATTGCCATATTCCAGCCGCTATTACGCTACCGCTGCTAGCGGAGCATTGCCATATTCCAGCCGCTATTAGGCCCTGCTGCGGAGCATTGCCATATTCCAGCCGCTATTAGGCCCTGCTGCGGAGCATTGCCATATTCCAGCCGCTATTACGCCCTGCTGCGGAGCATTGCCATATTCCAGCCGCTATTACGCCCTGCTGCGTAGCACTGCAATATTCCAGCCGCTATTACGCTCCGCTGCGCAGCACTGCAATATGCCAGCCGCTATTACGCCCGCCTGCAGCACTGCAATATTCCAGCCGCTATTACGCTCCGCTGCGGAGCACTGCAATATTCCAGCCGCTATTAGGCTCCGCTGCGCAGCACTGCAATATTCCAGCCGCTATTACCCCCGCTGCGTAGCACTGCAATATGCCAGCCGCTATTAGGCCCCGCTGCGCAGCACTGCTATTCCAGCCGCTATTACGCTCCCGCTGCGCAAGCACTGCAATATTCCAGCCGCTATTACGGCCCCGCTGCTGCCAGCACTGCAATATTCCAGCCGCTATTACGCTCCGCTGCGTAGCACTGCAATATTCCAGCCGCTATTAGGCTCCGCTGCGTAGCATTGCCATATTCCAGCCGCTATTAGGCCCTGCTGCGGAGCATTGCCATATTCCAGCCGCTATTAGGCCCTGCTGCGGAGCATTGCCATATTCCAGCCGCTATTACGCTCCGCTGCGGAGCACTGCAATATTCCAGCCGCTATTACGCACCGCTGCGCCAAGCACTGCAATATTCCAGCCGCTATTACGCTTCGCTGCGTAGCACTGCAATATTCCAGCCGCTATTACAAATTTTGGGCTCCGCTGCGCAGCACTGCAATATTCCAGGGCCGCTATTACGCCCCGACTGCGCAGCACTGCAATATTCCAGCCGCTATTACGTCCGCTGCGCAGAGCACTGCAATTATTCCAGCCGCTATTACGCCCCGCTGCGTAGCACTGCAATATTCCAGCCGCTATTACGCTCCGCTGCGTAGCACTGCAATATTCCAGCCGCTATTACGCTCCGCTGCGTAGCACTGCAATATTCCAGCCGCTATTACGCCCCGCTGCGTAGCACTGCAATATTCCAGCCGCTATTAGGCTCCGCTGCGTAGCACTGCAATATTCCAGCCGCTAAAAAATTACGCTCCGCTGACGCCAGCACTGCAATATTCCAGCCGCTATTACGCCCCGCTGCGCAGCACTGCAATATTCCAGCCGCTATTACGGCCCCGCTGAAGCGCAAGCACTGCAATTTTCCAGCCGCTATTACGCCCCGGCTGCCGCAGCACTTTGCAATATTCCAGGCACCGCTATTACGCCCCGCTGCGCAGCACTGCAATATTCCAGCCGCTATTACGCCCCGCTGCGTAGCACTGCAATATCCCAGCCGCTATTACGCTCCGCTGCGTAGCACTGCAATATTCCAGCCGCTATTACGCCCGCTGCGCAGCACTGCAATATTCCGGCCGCTATTACGCTCCGCTGCGTAGCACTGCAATATTCCGGCCGCTATTACGCTCCGCTGCGTAGCACTGCAATATTCCGGCCGCTATTACGCCCCGCTGCGTAGCACTGCAATCTTCCGGCCGCTATTTAGGCCCCGCCGCTGCAGCCAGCACTGCAATATTCCAGGGGGGGCCGCTTTACGCCCCGCTGCGCAGCACTGCAATATTTCAGACCGCTTTCTATTAGGCTCCGCTGCGCAGCAACTGCCACAATACTTCCAGCCGCTATTTACAGCCTCCGCATGCGAAAACATTTTCAAGCACTGCTATTAATTCCAGCCGCTATTACGCCCCTGACTGCCCAGCACTGCAAATTTCCAGCCGCTATTACGCTCCGCTGCGTAGCACTACAATATTCCAGCCGCTATTACGCTCCGCTGCGTAGCACTGCAATATTCCAGCCGCTATTACGCCCTCCGCTGCGTAGCACTGCAATATTCCGGCCGCTATTACGCTCCGCTGCGTAGCACTGCAATATTCCAGCCGCTATTACGCTCCGCTGCGTAGCACTGCAATATTCCAGCCGCTATTACGCTCCGCTGCGTAGCACTGCAATATTCCAGCCGCTATTACGCTCCGCTGCGCAGCACTGCAATATTCCACACCCGCTATTACGCTCCGCTGCTGGTTAGCACTGCAATATTCCAGCCGCTATTACGCTCCGCTGCGTAGCACTGCAATATTCCAGCCGCTATTAGGCTCCGCTGCGTAGCACTGCAATATTCCGGCCGCTATTACGCTCCGCTGCGTAGCACTGCAATATTCCAGCCGCTATTACGCTCCGCTGCGTAGCACTGCAATATTCCAGCCGCTATTACGCTCCGCTGCGTAGCACTGCAATATTCCAGCCGCTATTAGGCTCCGCTGCGTAGCACTGCAATATTCCAGCCGCTATTACGCTCCGCTGCGTAGCACTGCAATATTCCAGCCGCTATTAGGCTCCGCTGCGTAGCGCTGCAATATTCCGGCCGCTATTAGGCTCCGCTGCGTAGCACTGCAATATTCCAGCCGCTATTACGCTCCGCTGCGGAGCACTGCAATATTCCAGCCGCTATTACGCTCCGCTGCGTAGCACTGCAATATTCCAGCCGCTATTACGCTCCGCTGCGTAGCACTGCAATATTCCAGCCGCTATTAGGCTCCCGCTGCGTTAGCACTGCAATATTCCAGCCGCTATTACGGCTCCCGCTGCGTATTAAGCACTGCAATATTTCCAGCCGCTATTACGCTCCGCTGCGCAGAGCACTGCAATATTCCAGCCGCTATTAGGCTCCGCTGCGTTAGCACTGCAATATTCCAGCCGCTATTAGGTTCCGCTGCGTAGCACTGCAATATTCCAGCCGCTATTACGCTCACGCTGCGTAGCACTGCAATATTCCAGCCGCTTATTAGGCTCCGCTGCGTAGCACTGCAATATTCCAGCCGCTATTAGCCCGCTGCGTAGCACTGCAATATTCCAGCCGCTATTACGATTAGCCGTAGGCATCTGCAATTATTCCAGCGCTATTACGCCGCTGCGATAGCACTGCATTTCCATAATTCCAGCCTGCTATTACGCTCCGTCCGCTGCGCACGTCCGTTCGCACTGCATTATTCCAGCCGCTATTACGCTCCGCTGCGTAGCCGCTGCGCAGCACTGCAATATTCCAGCCGCTATTAGGCTCCGCTGCGTAGCACTCCAGCCGCTATACGCTCCGTGGCAATATTCCAGCCCGCTGACGTAGCACTGCAATACCCCCCCCCCACCCCCCCCCCCCCCCCTACGCTCCGCCCCCCTACGCTATTACCCCCCCCCGTAGCTCGCTTGCGCAGCACTGCAATATTCCAGCCGCTATTACGCTCCGCTGCGTAGCACGCTATTAGCTATTACGCTCCGCTGGTGCACTGCAATAGCACTGCAATATTCCAGCCGCTACGCTCCGCTTACGCAATATTCCGCTTATTACGCTGCGCTAGCGTTTGTAGCAACTGCAATATTCCAGCGCTTATATTCCCAGCAATTATTCCGCTATTACAGCAATATTCCAGCCGCTATTGCTCCGCTGCGTTAGCACTGCAATATTCCATGCCGCTATTACGCTCCGCTGCGTAGAGCAGCAATATTCAGCCGCAACGCTCCGCTGCAATATTCCAGCCGCTATTACGCTCCGCTGCGTAGCACTGCAATATTCCAGCCGCTATTACGCCCCGCTGCGTAGCACTGCAATATTCCAGCCGCTATTACGCTCCGCTGCGTAGCACTGCAATATTCCTTCCAGCCGCTATTAGGCTCCGCTGCGTAGCACTGCAATATTCCAGCCGCTATTAGGCTCCGCTGCGTAGCACTGCAATATTCCAGCCGCTATTAGGCTCCGCTGCGTAGCACTGCAATATTCCAGCCGCTATTACGCTCCGCTGCGTAGCACTGCAATATTCCAGCCGCTATTAGGCTCCGCTGCGTAGCACTGCAATATTCCAGCCGCTATTAGGCTCCGCTGCGTAGCACTGCAATATTCCAGCCGCTATTAGGCTCCGCTGCGCCGCTATTAGCACTGCAATATTCCAGCCGCTATTAGGCTCCGCTGCGTTAGCACTGCAATATTCCAGCCGCTATTACACTCCGCTGCGTAGCACTGCAATATTCCAGCCGGCTATTAGGCTCCGCTGCGTAAGCACTGCAATATTCCAGCCGCTATTACCCCGCTGCGTAGCACTGCAATATTCCAGCCGCTATTAGGCTCCGCTGCGTAGCACTGCAATATTCCAGCCGCTATTAGGCTCCGCTGCGTAGCACTGCAATATTCCAGCCGCTATTACGCCGCTGCGTAGCACTGCAATATTCCAGCCGCTATTAGGCTCCGCTGCGTAGCACTGCAATATTCCAGCCGCTATTACGGCTCCGCTGCGTAGCACTGCAATATTCCAGCTATTACGCTCCGCTGCGTATCACGCTATTAGCTATTACGCTCCGCTGCGTAGCACTGCAATATTCCAGCCGCTATTACGCTCCGCTGCGTAGCACTGCAATATTCCAGCCGCTATTACGCTCCGCTGCGTAGCACTGCAATATTCCAGCCGCTATTACGCTCCGCTGCGTAGCACTGCAATATTCCAGCCGCTATTACGCTCCGCTGCGTAGCACTGCAATATTCCAGCCGCTATTACGCTCCGCTGCGTAGCACTGCAATATTCCAGCCGCTATTACGCTCCGCTGCGTAGCACTGCAATATTCCAGCCGCTATTACGCTCCGCTGCGTAGCACTGCAATATTCCAGCCGCTATTACGCTCCGCTGCGTAGCACTGCAATATTCCAGCCGCTATTAGGCTCCGCTGCGTAGCACTGCAATATTCCAGCCGCTATTAGGCTCCGCTGCGTAGCACTGCAATATTCCAGCCGCTATTACGCTCCGCTGCGTAGCACTGCAATATTCCAGCCGCTATTACGCTCCGCTGCGTAGCACTGCAATATTCCAGCCGCTATTAGGCTCCGCTGCGTAGCACTGCAATATTCCAGCCGCTATTAGGCCCCGCTGCGTAGCACTGCAATATTCCAGCCGCTATTAGGCTCCGCTGCGTAGCACTGCAATATTCCGGCCGCTATTACGCTCCGCTGCGTAGCACTGCAATATTCCAGGGGCCGAAAATATTTTGGCAATTCCGACTTCCGTTGAAAATTTTTCCGACCAGGGCAAATTTTCCGAATATTTTTGAACCGATTTGAAAATATTTCGGGGGTCGAAAAATATTTTTGTGTCCGACTTCGGAAAATTTTCCGGGGTCCGAAAATTTTGACACGATTTTTGAAAATTTTCCCGGGGTCGAAAAAAATTTGGTCCGACTTCGGTAAACTTCCGGGTCCGAAAAATTTTCCGATTTTTGAAATCTTTCGGTCCGAAAAAATTTTTGAACCGATTTTTGAAAAATTTTCCGCCTTCGGAAAAATTTCCCGGGTCGAAGAAATTTTGGTCCGACTTCGGAAAATTTTCCGGGGTCCGAAAATTTTTGACCGATTTTTAAAATTTTCCGGGGTCGTTTTGAAATTTTCCGGGTCGAAAAAATTTTGGAAAAAATTTTGGTCCGACGATATTGAAAATTTTCGGGGGAAATTTTGGTCCGAGCTTCGGAAAATTTTCCGAAAATTTTTGGGTCCGAAAAAATTTTGGTCCGACTTCGGAAAATTTTCCGGGGTCCGAAAATTTTTGACCGATTTTGAAAATTTTCCGGGGTCGAAAAACTTTTGGTCCGACTTCGAAAAATTTTCCGGGGTCCGAAAATTTTTGACCGATTTTGAAAATTTTCCGGGGTCGAAAAAATTTTGGTCCGACTTCGGTCCCGAAAATTTTTCCGATTTTGAAAATTTTTCCCCGGGTCGAAAAAATTTTGGTCCGACTTCGGAAAATTTTCCGGGGTCCGAAAATTTTTGACCGATTTTGAAAATTTTCCGGGGTCGAAAAAATTTTGGTCCGACTTCGGAAAAAATTCCGGGGTCCGAAAATTTTTGACCGATTTTGAAAATTTTCCGGGGTCGAAAAAATTTTGGTCCGACTTCGTATCCGGGAAAATTTTCCGGAAATTTTTGAAAATTTTCCGAAAATTATTTCCGACATCGGATTTTCCGGGGTCCGAAAATTTTTGACCGATTTTGAAAATTTTCCGGGGTCGAAAAAATTTTGGTCCGACTTCGAAAAGTTTTCCGGGTGAAATTTTTGTCCGATTTGAAATTTTCCGGGAAAATTTTTGTCGAAAAAATTTTCGAAAAAATTTTGATCAGACTTCGGAAAATTTTCCGGGGTCTGAAAATTTTTGACCGATTTTGAAAATTTTCCTTGGTCGAAAAAATTTTGGTCCGATTTCGGAAAATTTTCCGGGCTCCGAAAATTTTTGACCGATTTTGAAAATTTTCCGGGGTCGAAAAAATTTTGGTCCGACTTCGGAAAATTTTCCGGGGTCCGAAATTTTTTGACCGATTTTGAAAATTTTCCGGGGTCGAAAAAATTTTGGTCCGACTTCGGAAAATTTTCCGGGGTCCGAAAATTTTTGACCGATTTTGAAAATTTTCCGGGGTGGAAAAAATTTTGGTCCGACTTCGTAAAATTTTCCGGATCCGAAAATTTTTGACCGATTTTGAAAATTTTCCGGAGTCGAAAAAAAGTTTGTCGCGACTATCCGGGAAAATTTTCCGGGACCGAAAATTTTTGACCGAGAATTTGAAAATTGACGGGGTCGAAAAAATTTTGTCAGACTTTGTAAAAAATTTTTTTTCCGGGGTCGGAAAATTTTTGTCCGATTTTGAAAATTTTCCGGGTTTGAAAAAAATTTGGTCCGACTTCGTAAAAATTTCCGGGTCCGAAAAAATTTTGGTCCGACTTCGGAAAATTTTCCGGGGTCCGAAAATTTTTGACCGATTTTGAAAATTTTCCGGGGTGGAAAAAATTTTGGTCCGACTTCGTAAAATTTTCCGGGGTCCGAAAATTTCCGGGGTCCGAAAATTTTTGACCGATTTTTGAAAATTTTGGTGTCCGAATAAAATTTGGTTCCGACCTCGGAAAATTTTCTCCGGGGTCCGAAAATTTTATGACCGGATTTTGAAAAATATTCGGGGAAAAAATTTTGGTACCGACATCGGAATATTTTTCCGGGTCCGAAAATTTTTGACCGATTTTGAAAATTTTCCGGGGTCGAAAAAATTTTGGTCCGACTTCGGAAAATTTTCCGGGGTCCGAAAATTTTTGACCGATTTTGAAAATTTTCCGGGGTCGAAAAAATTTTGGTCCGACTTCGGAAAATTTTCCGGGGTCCGAAAATTTCTGACCGATTTTGAAAATTTTCCGGGGTGGAAAAAATTTTGGTCCGACTTCGGAAAATTTTCCGGGGTCCGAAAATTTTTGACCGATTTTGAAAATTTTCCGGGGTCGAAAAAATTTTGGTCCGACTTCGGAAAATTTTCCGTGGTCCGAAAATTTTTGACCGATTTTGAAAATTTTCCGGGGTCGAAAATATTTTGATCCGACTTCGGAAAATTTTCCGGGGTCCGAAAATTTTTGACCGATTTTGAAAATTTTCCGGGGTCGAAAAAATTTCCGAAAATTTTGGTCCGACTTCGGAAAATTTTCGGGGGTCCGAAAAAATTTTGGTCCGACTTCGTGAAAATTTTCCGGGGTCCGAAAAAATTTTGGATTTCGGAAATTTTCCGGGGTCCCGACTTTTGACCGATTTTGAAAATTTTCCGGGGTCGAAAAAATTTTGGTCCGACTTCGGAAAATTTTCCGGGGTCCGAAAATTTTTGACCGATTTTGAAAATTTTCCGGGGTCGAAAACATTTTGGTCCGACTTCGGAAAATTTTCCGGGGTCCGAAAATTTTTGACCGATTTTGAAAATTTTCCGGGGTCGAAAAAATTTCGGTCGGACTTCGGAAAATTTTCCGGGGTCCGAAAATTTTTGACCGATTTTGAAAATTTTCCGGGGTCGAAAAAATTTTTGTCCGACTTCGGAAAATTTTCCGGGGTCGAAAAAATTTTGGTCCGACTTCGGAAAATTTTCCGGGGTCCGAAAATTTTTGACCGATTTTGAAAATTTTCCGGGGTCGAAAACATTTTGGTCCGACTTCGGAAAATTTTCCGGGTCCGAAAATTTTTGACCGATTTTGAAAATTTTCCGGGGTCGAAAAAATTTTGGTCTGACTTCGGAAAATTTTCCGGGTCCCAAAAAAATTTTGGTCCGACTTCGGAAAATTTTCCGGGGTCCGAAAATTTTTGACCGATTTTGAAAATTTTCCGGGGTCGAAAAAATTTTGGTCCGACTTCGGAAAATTTTCCGGGTCCGAAAAATTTGGTCCGACTATCGGAAAATTTTCCGGGTCCGAAAATTTTTGACCGATTTTGAAAATTTTCCGGGGTCGAAAAAAATTTTGGTAAACCGACATCGGGAAAATTTTCCGGGGTCCGAAAATTTTTGACCGATTTTGAAAATTTTCCGGGGTCGAAAAAAATTTGGTCCGACTTCGGAAAATTTTCCGGGGTCCGAAAATTTTTGACCGATTTTGAAAATTTTCCGGGGTCGAAAAAATTTTGGTCCGACTTCGGAAAATTTCCGGGGTCCGAAAAATTTTGGTCCGATTTCGGAAAATTTTCCGGGGTCCAAAACGTTTTGACCGATTTTGAAAATTTTCCGGGGTCGAAAAAATTTTGGTCCGACTTCGGAAAATTTTCCGGGGTCCGAAAATTTTTGACCGATTTTAAAAATTTTCCGGGGTCGAAAAAAATTTTGGTCCGACTTCGGAAAATTTTCCGGGGTCCGAAAAAAATTTAGGTCCGACTTTTGAAAATTTTTCCGGGGTCCGAAAAAATTTTGGTCCGACTCGGAAAATTTTCCGGGGTCCCGAAAATTTTTTGACCGATTTTGAAAATTTTCCGGAATCGAAAAAATTTTGGTCCGACTTCGGAAAATTTTCCGGGGTCCCGAAAAAATTTTGGTCCGACTTTCGGAAAAATTTTCCGGGGTCCGAAAATTTTTGACCGATTTTTGAAAATTTTCCGGGGTCGAAAAAATTTTGGTCCGACTTCGGAAAATTTTCCGGGGTCCGAAAATTTTTGACCGATTTTGAAAATTTTCCGGGTCGAAAAAATTTCGGTCCGACTTCGGAAAATTTTCCGGGGTCCGAAAATTTTTGACCGATTTTGAAAATTTTCCGGGGTCGAAAAAATTTTGGTCCGACTTCGGAAAATTTTCCGGGTCCGGAAAAATTTTGGTCCGACTTCGGAAAATTTTCCGGGGTCCGAAAATTTTTGACCCATTTTGAAAATTTTCCGGAGTCGAAAAAATTTTGGTCCGACTTCGGAAAATTTTCCGGGGTCCGAAAATTTTTGACCGATTTTGAAAATTTTCCGGGGTCGAAAAATTTTTTTGATTTTCCGGTCCGATTTGGAAAATTTTCGGGGTCCGAAAAAATTTTGGTCCGACTTCGGAAAAATTTTCCGGGGTCCGAAAATTTTTGACCGATTTTGAAAATTTTCCGGGGTCGAAAAAATTTTGGTCCGACTTCGGAAAATTTTCCGGGGTCCGAAAATTTTTGACCGATTTTGAAAATTTTCCGGGGTCGCGATTTTGGGTCCGACTTCGCGGAAAATTTTGGTCCGAAAAAATTTTGGGTCCTTCGGAAAATTTTCCGGGGTCCGAAAATTTTTGACCGATTTTGAAAATTTTCCGGGGTCGAAAAAATTTTGGTCCGACTTCGGAAAATTTTCCGGGGTCCGAAAATTTTTGACCGATTTTGAAAATTTTTCCGGGGTCGAAAAAATTTCTGTCCGACTTCGGAAAATTTTCCGAGGTCCGAAAATTTTTGACCGATTTTGAAAATTTTCCGGGGTGGAAAAAATTTTGTTCCGACTTCGGAAAATTTTTCCGGGGTCCGAAAATTTTTGACACTTCGATTTCCGGGGTTTTGATTTGAAAATTTTCCGGGGTCGAAAAAATTTTGGTCCGACTTCGGAAAATTTTTCGGGGTCCGAAAATTTTTGACCGATTTTGAAAATTTTCCGAGGTCCGAAAATTTTTGACCGATTTTGAAAATTTTCCGGGGTCGAAAAAATTTTGGTCCGACTTCGGAAAATTTTCCGGGTCCGAAAATTTTTGACCGATTTTGAAAATTTTCCGGGGTCGAAAAAATTTTGGTCCGACTTCGGAAAATTTTCCGGGGTCCGAAAATTTTTGACCGATTTTGAAAATTTTCCGGGGTCGAAAAAATTTTGGTCCGACTTCGGAAAATTTTCCGGGGTCCAAAAATTTTTGACCGATTTTGAAAATTTTCCGGGGTCGAAAAAATTTTGGTCCGATTTCGGAAAATTTTCCGGGGTCCGAAAATTTTTGACCGATTTTGAAAATTTTCCGGGGTCGAAAAAATTTTGGTCCGACTTCGGAAAATTTTCCGGGGTCCGAAAAAAATTTTAGGACCGATTTTGAAAATTTTCCGAGGACCGAAAATTTTCCGGGTTCGAAAAAATTTTGGTCCGACTTCGAAAAATTTTCCGGGGTCCGAAAATTTTTGACCGATTTTGAAAATTTTTCCGGGGTCGAAAAAATTTTTGTCCGACTTCGGAAAATTTTCCGAGGTCCGAAAATTTTTGACCGATTTTGAAAATTTTCCGGGGTCGAAAAAATTTTGGTCCGACTTCGGAAAAATTTTCTCCGGGTTCGAAAAAAATTTTGAAAATATTTTCCGAAAAAACTTTGAACGACATCGGAAAATTTTCCGGGGTCCGAAACTTTTTGACCGATTTTGAAAATTTTTCCGGGGTCGGAAAAAGTTTGGTCCGACTTCGGAAAATTTTCCGGGGTCCGAAAATTTTTGACCGATTTTGAAAATTTTCCGGTATCGAAAAAATTTGTGTCCGACTTCGGAAAATTTTCCTGGGTCCGAAAATTTTTGACCGATTTTGAAAATTTTCCGGGGTCGAAAAAATTTTGGTCCGACTTCTTAAAATTTTCCGGGGTCCGAAAATTTTTGACCGATTTTGAAAATTTTCCGGGGTCGAAAAAATTTTGGTCCGACTTCGGAAAATTTTCCGGGGTCCGAAAATTTTTGACCGATATTGAAAATTTTCCGGGGTCGAAAAAATTTTGGTCCGACTTCGGAAAATTTTCCGGGGTCCGAAAATTTTTGACCGATTTTGAAAATTTTGCGGGGTCGAAAAAATTTTGGTCCGACTTCGGAACATTTTCCTCGGTCCGAAAATTTTTGTCCGATTTTGAAAATTTTCCGGGGTCGAAAAAATTTTGGTCCGACTTCAGAAAATTTTCCAGGGTCCGAAAATATTTGACCGATTTTGAAAAGTTTTCCGGGGTCGAAAAAATTTTTGTCCGACTTCGGAAAATTTTCCGAGGTCCGAAAATTTTTGACCGATTTTGAAAATTTTCCGGGGTCGAAAAAATTTTGGTCCGACTGAGGAATATTTTCCGGGGTCCGAAAATTTTGACCGATTTTGAAAATTTTCCGGGGTCGAAAAAATTTTGGTCCGACTTCGGAAAATTTTCCGGGGTCCGAAAATTTTTGACCGATTTTGAAAATTTTCCGGGGTCGAAAAAATTTTGGTCCGACTTCGGAAAATTTTCCGGGGTCCGAAAATGTTTGACCGATTTTGAAAATTTTCCGGGGTCGAAAAAATTTTGGTCCGACTTCGGAAAATTTTCCGGGGTCCGAAAATTTTTGACCGATTTTTAAAATTTTCCGGGGTCGAAAAAAATTTTGGTCCGACTTCGGAAAATTTTCCGGGGTCCGAAAATTTTTGACCGATTTTGAAAATTTTCCGGGGTTGAAAAAATTTTGATCCGACTTCGGAAAATTTTCCGGGGTCCGAAAATTTTTGACCGATTTTGAAAAATTTTCCGGGGTCCGAAAAAATTTTGGTCCGACTTCGGAAAATTATCCGGGGTCCGAAAAAATTTTGGACCGACTTTGGATTATCCGGGTCGAAAAAATTTGTTCCGATTTTCCGGGGTCCGAAAAAATTTTTGACCGATTTTGAAAATTTTCCGGGGTCGAAAAAATTTTGGTCCGACTTCGGAAAATTTTCCGGGGTCCGAAAATTTTTGACCGATTTTGAAAATTTTCCGGGGTCGAAAAAATTTTTGTCCGACTTCGGAAAATTTTCCGGGGTCCGAAAATTTTTGACCGATTTTGAAAATTTTCCGGGGTCGAAAAAATTTGGTCCGACTTCAGAAAATTTTCCGGGGTCCGAAAATTTTTGACCGATTTTGAAAATTTTCCGAGGTCGAAAAAATTTTGGTCCGACATCGAAAAATTTTCCGGGGTCCGAAAATTTTTGACCGATTTCGAAAATTATCCGAGGTTGAAAAAATTTTGGTCCGACTTCGGAAAATTTTCCGGGGTCCGAAAATTTTTGACCGATTTTGAAAATTATCCGGGGTCGAAAAAATTTTGGTCCGACTTCGTAAAATTTTCCGGGATCCGAAAAAATTTTGATCAGACTTCGGAAAATTTTCCGGGTTCCGAAAAAATTTTGGTCCGACTTCGGAAAATTTTCCGGGGTCCGAAAATTTTTGACCGATTTTGAAAATTTTCCGGGGTCGAAAAAATTTTGGTCCGACTTCGGAAAATTTTCCGGGGTCCGAAAATTTTTGACCGATTTTGAAAATTTTCCGGGGTCGAAAAAATTTTGGTCCGACTTCGGAAAATTTCCCGGGGTCCGAAAATTTTTGACCGATTTTGAAAATTTTCCGGGGTCGAAAAAATTTTGGTCCGACTTCGGAAAATTTTCCGGGGTCCGAAAATTTTTGACCGATTTTGAAAATTTTCCGGGGTCGAAAAAATTTCGGTCCGACTTCGAAAATATTTCTGGGGTCCGAAAATTTTTGACCGATTTTTAAAATTTTCCGGGGTCGAAAAAATTTTGGTCCGACTTCGGAAAATTTTCCGGGGTCCGAAAAGTTTTGACCGATTTTGAAAATTTTCCGGGGTCGAAAAAATTTTTGTCCGACTTCGGAAAATTTTCCGGGGTCCGAAAATTTTTGACCGATTTTGAAAATTTTCCGGGGTCGAAAAAATTTTGGTCCGACTTCGGAAAATTTTCCGGGGTCCGAAAATTTTTGACCGATTTCGAAAATTTTCCGAGGTCGAAAAAATTTTGGGTCGAAATTTCCGGGAAAAATTTTGGTCCGATTTTGAAAATTTTCCGGGGTCGAAAAAATTTTGGTCCGACTTCGGAAAATTTTCCGGGGTCCGAAAAAATTTTTGACCGATTTTGAAAATTTTCCGGGGTCGAAAAAATTTTGGTCCGACTTCGGAAAATTTTCCGGGGTCCGAAAATTTTTGACCGATTTTGAAAATTTTCCGGGGTCGAAAAAATTTTGGTCCGACTTCGGAAAATTTTCCGGGGTCCGAAAATTTTTGACCGATTTTGAAAATTTTCCGGGGTCGAAATAATTTTGGTCCGATTTCGGAAAATTTTCCGGGGTCCGAAAAAATTTTGGCCTGATTTCGGAAAATTTTCCGGGGTCCGAAAATTTTTGACCGATTTTGAAAATTTTCCGGGGAACGAAATTTTTTGACCGATTTTGAAAATTTTCCCTGGTCGAAAAAATTTCGGTCCGACATCGGAAAATTTTCCGGAGTCTCAAAATTTTTGACCGATTTTGAAAATTTTCCGGGGTCGAAAACAATTTGGTCCGACTTCGGAAAATTTTCTGGGGTCCGAAAAAAGTTTGGTCCGATTTTGAAAATTTTCCGGGTTCGAAAAAATTTTGGTCCGACTTCGGAAAATTTTCCGGGGTCCGAAAATTTTTGACCGATTTTGAAAATTTTCCGGGGTCGAAAAAATTTTGGTCCGACTTCGGAAAATTTTCCGGGGTCCGAAAATTTTTGACCGATTTTGAAAATTATCCGGGGTCGAAAAAATTTTGGTCCGACTTCGGAAAATTTTCCGGGGGTCCGAAAAAATTTTCGTCCGATTTCGGAAAATTTTCCGGGGTCGAAAAATTTTTCTTTTGACTTCGGAAAATTTTCCGGGGTCCGAAAATTTTTCACTGATTTTGAAAATTTTCCGGGGTCGAAAAAATTTTTATCCGACTTCGGAAAATTTTCCGGGGTCGGAAAATTTTTGTCCGATTTTGAAAATTTTCCGGGTTTGAAAAAAATTTGGTCCGACTTCGTAAAAATTTCCGGGTCGGAAAAAATTTTGGTCCGACTTCGGAAAATTTTCCGGGGTCCGAAAATTTTTGACCGATTTTGAAAATTTTCCGGGGTCGAAAAAATTTTGGTCCGACTTCGGAAAATTTTCCGGGGTCCGAAAATTTTTGACCGATTTTGAAAATTTTCCGGGGTCGAAATAATTTTGGTCCGACTTCGGAAAATTTTCCGGGGTCCGAAAATTTTTGACCGATTTTGAAAATTTTCCGGGGTCGAAAAATTTTGGTCCGACTTCGGAAAATTTTCCGGGGTCCGAAAATTTTTGACCGATTTTGAAAATTTTCCGGGGTCGAAAAAATTTTGGTCCGACTTCGGAAAATTTTCCGGGGTCCGAAAATTTTTGACCGATTTTGAAAATTTTCCGGGGTCGAAAAAATTTTGGTCCGACGTCGGAAAATTTTCCGGGGTCCGAAAATTTTTGACCGATTTTGAAAATTTTCCGGGGTCGAAAAAATTTTGGTCCGACTTCGGAAAATTTTCCGGGGTCCGAAAATTTCTGACCGATTTTGAAAATTTTCCGGGGTGGAAAAAATTTTGGTCCGACTTCGGAAAATTTTCCGGGGGTCGAAAAAATTTTGGTCCGACTTCGGAAAATTTTCCGTGGTCCGAAAATTTTTGACCGATTTTGAAAATTTTCCGGGGTCGAAAATATTTTGATCCGACTTCGGAAAATTTTACGGGGTCCGAAAATTTTTGACCGATTTTGAAAATTTTCCGGGGTCGAAAAAATTTTGGTCCGACTTCGGAAAATTTTCCGGGGTCCGAAAAATTTTGACCGATTTTGAAAATTTTCCGGGGTCGAAAAAATTTTGGTCCGACTTCGGAAAATTTTCCGGGGTCCGAAAATTTTTTACCGATTTTGAAAATTTTCCGGGGTCGAAAAAATTTTGGTCCGACTTCGGGAAAATTTTCCGTGGGGTTCCGGTCCGAAAATTTTTGAAAATTTTGACCGATTTTGAAAATTTTCCGGGGTCGAAAAAATTTTGGTCCGACTTCGGAAAATTTTCCGGGGTCCGAAAATTTTTGACCGATTTTGAAAATTTTCCGGGGTGGAAAAAATTTTGGTCCGACTTCGGAAAATTTTCCGGGGTCCGAAAATTTTTGACCGATTTTGAAAATTTTCCGGGTTTGAAAAAAATTTGGTCCGACTTCGTAAAAATTTCCGGGTCCGAAAAAATTTTGGTCCGACTTCGGAAAATTTTCCGGGGTCCGAAAATTTTTGACCGATTTTGAAAATTTTCCGGGGTCGAAAAAATTTTGGTCCGACATCGGAAAATTTTCCGGGGTCGAAAAAATTTTCCGGGGTCGGAAAATTTTTGACCGATTTTGAAAATTTTCCGGGGTCGAAAAAATTTTGGTCCGACTTCGGAAAATTTTCCGGGGTCCGAAAATTTTTGACCGATTTTGAAAATTTTCCGGGGTCGAAAAAATTTTGGTCCGACTTCGGAAAATTTTCCGAAAATTTTTGACCGATTTTGAAAATTTTCAGGATCCGAAAAAATTTTGGTCCGACTTCGGAAAATTTCCCGGGGTCCGAAAATTTTTGACCGATTTTGAAAATTTTCCGGGGTCGAAAAAATTTTGGTCCGACTTCGGAAAATTTTCCGGGGTCCGAAAATTTTTGACCGATTTTGAAAACTTTCCGGGGTCGAAAAAAATTTGGTCCGACTTCGGAAAATTTTCCGGGATCCGAAAAATTTTTGACCGATTTTGAAAATTTTCCGGGGTCGAAAAAATTTTGGTCCGACTTCGGAAAATTTTCCGGGGTCCGAAAATTTTTGACCGATTTTGAAAATTTTCCGGGGTCGAAAAAATTTTGGTCCGACTTCGGAAAATTTTCCGGGTCCGAAAATTTTTGACCGATTTTGAAAAGTTTTCCGGGGGAAAAAATTTTGGTCCGATTTTGAAAAATTTTTGAAAAATTTTGGTCCGACTTCGGAAAATTTTCCGGGGTCCGAAAATTTTTGACCGATTTTGAAAATTTTCCGGGGTCGAAAAAATTTTGGTCCGACTTCGGAAAATTTTCCGAGGTCCGAAAATTTTTGACCGATTTTGAAAATTTTCCGGGGTCGAAAAAATTTTGGTCCGACTTCGGAAAATTTTTCGGGGTCCGAAAATTTTTGACCGATTTTGAAAATTTTCCGGGGTCGAAAAAATTTTGGTCCGACTTCGGAAAATTTTCCGGGGTCCGAAAATTTTTGACCGATTTTGAAAATTTTCCGGGGTCGAAAAATTTTTCGTCCGACTTCGGAAAATTTTCCGGGTTCCGAAAATTTTTGACCGATTTTGAAAATTTTCCGGGGTCGAAAAAATTTTGGTCCGACTTCGGAAAATTTTCCGGGGGTCCGAAAATTTTTGACCGATTTTGAAAATTTTCCGGGGTCGAAAAAATTTTGGCCCGACTTCGGAAAATTTTCCGGGGTCCGAAAATTTTTGACCGATTTTGAAAATTTTCCGGGGTCGAAAAAATTTTGGTCCGACTTCGGAAAATTTTCCGGGGTCCGAAAATTTTTGACCGATTTTGAAAATTTTCCGGGTTCGAAAAAATTTTGGTCCGACTTCGGAAAATTTTCCGGTCCGAAAATTTTTGTCCGATTTTGAAAATTTTCCGGGGTCGAAAAAATTTTGGTCCGACTTCGGAAAATTTTCCGGGGTCCGAAAATGTTTGACCGATTTTGAAAATTTCCGGGGTCGAAAAAATTTTGGTCCGACTCGGAAAATTTACCGGGGAAAAATTTTTCCGATTTTTGAAAATTTCCGACGGTCGAAAAAATTTTTGGTCCGACTTCGGAAAATTTTTCGGGGTCCGAAAATTTTTGACCGATTTTGAAAATTTTTCCGTTTTCCGGGGTCGTATAAAAAATTTTGGTCCGACGGAAATTTTCGGAAGAAATTTTCCGGACTTCGAAAATTTTCCGGGGTCCGACAATTTTTGTCCGATTTTGAAAATTTTCCGGGGTCGAAAAAATTTTGGTCCGACTTCGGGAAATTTTCCGGGGTCCGAAAATTTTGTACCGATTTTGAAAATTTTCGGGGTCGAAAAAATTTTGGTCCGACTTCGGAAAATTTTCCGGGGTCCGAAAATTTTTGACCGATTTTGAAAATTTTCCGGGGTCGAAAAAATTTTGGTCCGACTTCGGAAAATTTTCCGGGGTCCGAAAATTTTTGACCGATTTTGAAAATTTTCCGGGGTCGAAAAAATTTTGGTCCGACTTCGGAAAATTTTCCGGGGTCCGAAAATTTTTAACCGATTTTGAAAATTTTCCGGGGTCGAAAAAATTTTGGTCCGACTTCGGAAAATTTTCCGGGGTCCGAAAATTTTTGACCGATTTTGAAAATTTTCCGGGGTCGAAAAAATTTTGGTCCGACTTCGGAAAATTTTCCGGGGTCCGAAAATTTTTGACCGATTTTGAAAATTTTCCGAGGTCGAAAAAATTTTGGTCCGACTTCGGAAAATTTTCCGGGGTCCGAAAATTTTTGACCGATTTTGAAAATTTTCCGGGGTCGAAAAAATTTTGGTCCGACTTCGAAGAATTTTCCGGGGTCCGAAAATTTTTGACCGATTTTGAAAATTTTTCCGGGGTCGAAAAAATTTTTGTCCGACTTCGGAAAATTTTTCGGGGTCCGAAAATTTTTGACCGATTTTGAAAATTTTTCCGGGGTCGAAAAAATTTTTGTCCGACTTCGGAAAATTTTCCGAGGTCCGAAAATTTTTGACCGATTTTGAAAATTTTCCGGGGTGGAAAAAATTTTGTTCCGACTTCGGAAAATTTTCCGGGGTCCGAAAATTTTTGACCGATTTTGAAAATTTTCCGGGTCGAAAAAATTTTGGTCCGACTTCGGAAAATTTTCCGGGGTCCGAAAATTTTTGACCGATTTTGAAAATTTTCCGGGGTCGAAAAAATTTTGGTCCGACTTCGGAAAATTTTCCGGGTTCCGAAAATTTTTGACCGATTTTGAAAATTTTCCGGGGTCGAAAAAATTTTGGTCCGACTTCGGAAAATTTTCCGGGGTCCGAAAATTTTTGACCGATTTTGAAAATTTTTCGGGGTCGAAAAAATTTTGGTCCGACTTCGGAAAATTTTCCGGGGTCCGAAAATTTTTGACCGATTTTGAAAATTTTCCGGGGTCGAAAAAATTTTGGTCCGACTTCGGAAAATTTTCCGTGGTCCGAAAATTTTTGACCGATTTTGAAAATTTTCCGGGGTCGAAAAAATTTTGGTCCGACTTCGGAAAATTTTCCGGGGTCCGAAAATTTTTGACCGATTTTGAAATTTTCCGGGGTCGAAAAAATTTTGGTCCGACTTCGGAAAATTTTCCGGGGTCGAAAAAATTTTGGTCCGACTTCGGAAAATTTTCCGGGGTCCGAAAATTTTTGACCGATTTTGAAAATTTTCCGGGGTCGAAAAAATTTTGGTCCGACTTCGGAAAATTTTCCGGGGTCCGAAAATTTTTGACCGATTTTGAAAATTTTCCGGGGTCGAAAAAATTTTGGTCCGACTTCGGAAAATTTTCCGGGTCCGAAAATTTTTGACCGATTTTGAAAATTTTCCGGGGTCGAAAAAATTTTGGTCCGACTTTGTAAAATTTTCCGGGGTCCGAAAATTTTTGACCGATTTTGAAAAAATTTTCAATGGTCGAAAAAATTTTGGTCCGACTTCGGAAAATTTTCCGGGGTCCGAAAATTTTTGACCGATTTTGAAAATTTTCCGGGGTCGAAAAAATTTTGGTCCGACTTCGGAAAATTTTCCGGGTCCCAAAAAAATTTTGGTCCGACTTCGGAAAATTTTCCGGGGTCGGAAAATTTTTGACCGATTTTGAAAATTTTCCGGGGTCGAAAAAATTTTGGTCCGACTTCGGAAAATTTTCCGGGGTCCGAAAATTTTTGACCGATTTTGAAAATTTTCCGGGGTCGAAAAAATTTTGGTCCGACTTCGGAAAATTTTTCCGGAATCCAAAAATTTTTGACCGATTTTGAAAATTTTCCGAAGTCGAAAAAATTTCGGTCCGACTTCGGAAAATTTTCCGGGGTCCGAAAATTTTTGACCGATTTTGAAAATTTTCCGGGGTCCGAAAAAATTTTGGTCCGACTTCGGAAAATTTTCTGGGATCCGAAAATTTTTGACCGATTTTGAAAATTTTCCGGGGTCGAAAAAATTTTGGTCCGATTTCGGAAAATTTTCCGGGGTCCGAAAAATTTTTGACCGATTTTGAAAATTTTCCGGGGTCGAAAAAATTTTGACTTCGGAAAATTTCCGGGTCCGAAAAAAGTTGGTTCCTTCGGAAAATTTTCCGGGGTCCGAAAATTTTTGACCGATTTTGAAAATTTTCCGGGGTCGAAAAAATTTTGGTCCGACTCGGAAAATTTTCCGGGGTCCGAAAATTTTTGACCGATTTTGAAAATTTTCCGGGGTCGAAAAAATTTTGGTCCGACTTCGGAAAATTTTCCGGGGTCCGAAAATTTTTGACCGATTTTGAAAATTTTCCGGGGTCGAAAAAATTTTGGTCCGACTTCGGAAAATTTTCCGGGGAAATTTTTCGAAAAAAATTTTGGTCCGATTTCGACTTCGGAAAATTTTCCGGGGTCGAAAAATTTTTGACCGATTTTGGAAAATTTTCCGGGTGTCCGAAAATTTTTTGACCGATTTTTGAAAATTTTCCGGGGTCCGAAAAAATTTTGGTCCGATTTCGGAAAATTTTCCGGGGTCCGAAAATTTTTGACCGATTTTGAAAATTTTCCGGGGTCGTAAAAATTTTGGTCCGACTTCGGAAAATTTTCCGGGGTCCGAAAATTTTTGACCGATTTGAAA
Organism: Pardosa pseudoannulata; assembly: GCA_032207245.1. NCBI lineage: Eukaryota > Metazoa > Arthropoda > Arachnida > Araneae > Lycosidae > Pardosa > Pardosa pseudoannulata. Next base: position 71,078 of record JAGEOH010000161.1, read on the forward strand.
ATTTTCCGGGGTCGAAAAAATTTTTGTCCGACTTCGGAAAATTTTCCGGGGTCTGAAAATTTTTGACCGATTTTGAAAATTTTCCGGGGTCGAAAAAATTTTGGTCCGACTTCGGAAAATTTTCCGGGGTCCGAAAATTTTTGACCGATTTTGAAAATTTTCCGTGGTTGAAAAAATTTTGGTCCGACTTCGGAAAATTTTCCGGGGTCCGAAAATTTTTGACCGATTTTGAAAATTATCCGGGGTCGAAAAAATTTTGGTCCGACTTCGTAAAATTTTCCGGGGTCCGAAAAAATTTTGATCAGACTTCGGAAAATTTTCCGGGGTCCGAAAAAATTTTGGTCCGACATCGGAAAATTTTCCGGGGTCCGAAAATTTTTGACCGATTTTGAAAATTTTCCGGGGTCGAAAAAATTTTGGTCCGACATCGGAAAATTTTCCGGGGTCCGAAAATTTTTGACCGATTTTGAAAATTTTCCGGGGTCGAAAAAATTTTCGTCCGACTTCGGAAAATTTTCCGGGGTCCGAAAATTTTTGACCGATTTTGAAAATTTTCCGGGGTCGAAAAAATTTTGGTCCGAATTCGGAATATTTTCCGGTCCGAAAATTTTTGACCGATTTTGAAAATTTTCCGGGGTCGAAAAAATTTTGGTCCGACTTCGGAAAATTTTCCGGGGTCCGTAAATTTTTGACCGATTTTGAAAATTTTCCGGGGTCGAAAAAATTTTGGTCCGAAATCGGAAAATTTTCCGGGGTCCGAAAATTTTTTGACCGATTTTGAAAATTTTTTGGGGTTGAAAAAATTTTGGTCCGACTTCGGAAAATTTTCCGGGGTCCGAAAATTTTTGACCGATTTTGAAAATTTTTCGGGGTCGAAAAAATTTTGGTCCGACTTCGGAAAATTTTCCGGGGTCCGAAAATTTTTGACCGATTTTGAAAATTTTCCGGGGTCGAAAAAATTTTGGTCCGACTTCGGAAAATTTTCCGGGGTCCGAAAATTTTTGACCGATTTTGAAAATTTTCCGGGGTCTAAAAAATTTTTCTCCGACTTCGGAAAATTTTCCGGGGTCCGAAAATTTTTGACCGATTTTGAAAATTTTCCGGGGTCGAAAAAATTTTGGTCCGACTTCGGAAAATTTTCCGGGGGTCCGAAAATTTTTGACCGATTTTGAAAATTTTCCGGGGTCGAAAAAATTTTGTTCCGACTTCGGAAAATTTTCCGGGGTCCGAAAATTTTTGACCGATTTTGAAAATTTTCCGGGGTCGAAAAATTTTTCGTCCGACTTCGGAAAATTTTCTGGGGTCCGAAAATTTTTGACCGATTTTGAAAATTTTCCGGGGTCGAAAAATTTTTCTCCGACTTCGGAAAATTTTCCGGGGTCCGAAAATTTTTTGACCGATTTTGAAAATTTTCCGGGGTCGAAAAAATTTTGGTCCGACTTCGGAAAATTTTCCGTGGTCCGAAAATTTTTGACCGATTTTGAAAATTTTCCGGGGTCGAAAAAGTTTTGGTCCGACTTCGGAAAATTTTCCGGGGTCCGAAAATTTTTGACCGATTTTGAAAATTTTCCGGGGTCGAAAAAATTTTGGTCCGACTTCGGAAAATTTTCCGGGGTCCGAAAATTTTTGACCGATTTTGAAAATTTTCCGGGGTCGAAAAAATTTTGGTCCGACTTCGGAAAATTTTCCGGGGTCCGAAAAAATTTTTGACCGATTTTGAAAAATTTTCCGGGGTCAAAAAAATTTTGGTCCGACTTCGGAAAATTTTCCAGAGTCCGAAAATTTTTGACCGATTTCGAAAATTTTCCGGGGTAGAAAAAATTTTGGTCCGACTTCGAAAATTTTTCCGGGGTCCGAAAATTTTTGACCGATTTTGAAAATTTTCCGGGGTCGAAAAAATTTTGGTCCGACTTCGGAATATTTTCCGGGGTCCGAAAATTTTTGACCGATTTCGATAATTTTCCGGGGACCGAAAAAATTTTGGTCCGACTTCGGAAAATTTTCCGGGGTCCGAAAAATTTTTGGTCCGACTTTCGGAAAATTTTCCGGGGTCCGAAAATTTTTGAACCGATTTTGAAAATTTTCCGGGGTCGAAAAAATTTTGGTCCGACTTCGGAAAATTTTCCGGGGTCCGAAAATTTTTGACAACGCAAATTTTTGAAATTTTTCCGGGAAACGAAAAAAATTTTGGTCCGACTTGGGAAAATTTTCCGGGGTCCGAAAATTTTTGACCGATTTTGAAAATTTTCCGGGGTCGAAAAAATTTTGGTCCGACTTCGGAAAATTTTCCGGGGTCCGAAAATTTTTTACCGATTTTGAAAATTTTCCGGGTCGAAAAAATTTTGGTCCGACTTCGGAAAATTTTCCGGGGTCCGAAAATTTTTGACCGATTTTGAAAATTTTCCGGGGTCGAAAAACTTTTGGTCCGACTTCGTAAATTTTCCTGGGTCGGAAAAATTTTGGTCCGATTTTCCGGGGTCGAAAAAATTTTGGTCCGACTTCGGAAAATTTTCCGGGTTCCGAAAATTTTTGAATGATTTTTAAAATTTTCCGGGGTCGAAAAAATTTCGGTCCGACTTCGGAAAACTTTCCGGGGTCCGAAAATTTTTGATCGATTTTGAAAATTTTCCGGGGTCGAAAAAATTTCGGTCCGACTTCGGAAAAAAAAAAAATTTTCCGGGGGTCGAAAAAATTTTTGGTCCGACTTCGGAAAATTTTCCGGGGTCCGAAAAATTTTTGACCGATTTTGAAAATTTTTCCGGGGTCGAAAAAATTTTGGTCCGACTTCGGAAATGTTTCCGGGGTCCGAAATTTTTGACCGATTTTGTAAATTTTCCGGGGTCGAAAAAATTTTGGTCCGACTTTGAAAATTTTCCGGGGTCCGAAAATTTTTGACCGATTTTGAAAATTTTCCGGGGTCGAAAAAATTTTGGTCCGACTTCGGAAAATTTTCCGGGGTCCGAAAATTTTTGACCGATTTTGAAAATTTTCCGGGGTCGAAAAAATTTTGGTCCGACTTCGGAAAATTTTCCGGGGTCCGAAAATTTTTGACCGATTTTGAAAATTTTCCGGGGTCGAAAAAATTTTGGTCCGACTTCGGAAAATTTTCCGGGGTCCGAAAATTTTTGACCGATTTTGAAAATTTTCCGGGGTCGAAAAAATTTTGGTCCGACTTCCGAAAATTTTCGGGGTCGGAAAATTTTTGACCGATTTTGAAAATTTTCCGGGGTCGAAAAAATTTTGGTCCGACTTCGGAAAATTTTCCGGGGTCCGAAAATTTTTGACCGATTTTGAAAATTTTCCGGGGTCGAAAAAATTTTGGTCCGACTTCGGAAAATTTTCCGGGGTCCGAAAATTTTTGACCGATTTTGAAAAATTTTCCGGGGGTCGAAAAAATTTTGGTCCGACTTAGGAAAATTTTCTGGGATCCGAAAATTTTTGACCGATTTTGAAAATTTTCCGGGGTCGAAAAAATTTTGGTCCGACTTCGGAAAATTTTCCGGGGTCCGAAAATTTTTGACCGATTTTGAAAATATTCCGGATTCGAAAAAATTTTGGTCCGACTTCGGAAAATTTTCCGGGGTCCGAAAATTTTTGACCGATTTTGAAAATTTTCCGGGGTCGAAAAAAATTTTGGTCCGAATTCGAAAATTTTCCGGGGTCCGAAAATTTTTGACCGATTTTGAAAATTTTCCGGGGTCTAAAAAATTTTTCTCCGACTTCGGAAAATTTTCCGGGGTCCGAAAATTTTTGACCGATTTTGAAAATTTTCCGAGGGTCCGAAAATTTTTGACCGATTTTGAAAAAATTTCCGGGGTCGAAAAAATTTTGGTCCGACTTCGGAAAATTTTCCGGGGTCCGAAAATTTTTGACCGATTTTGAAAAGTTTTCCGGGGTCAAAAAAATTTTGGTCCGACTTCGGAAAATTTTCCGGGGTCCGAAAATTTTTGACCGATTTTGAAAATTTTCCGGGGGGTCGAAAAAATTTTGGTCCCGACTTCGAAATATTTTCCGGGTTGAAAATTTTCCGAAAATTTTTACGGGTCCGAAAATTTTTGACCGATTTTGAAAATTTTCCGGGGTCGAAAAAATTTTGGTCCGACTTCGGAAAATTTTCCGGGGTCCGAAAATTTTTGACCGATTTTGAAAATTTTCCGGGGTCGAAAAAATTTTGGTCCGACTTCGGAAAATTTTCCGGGGTCCGAAAATTTTTGACCGATTTTGAAAATTTGCCGGGGGTCCGAAAATTTTTGACCGATTTTGAAAATTTTCCGGGGTCGAAAAAATTTTGGTCCGACTTCGGAAAATTTTCCGGAGTCCGAAAATTTTTGACCGATTTTGAAAATTTTCCGGGGTCGAAAAAATTTTGGTCCGACTTCGGAAAATTTTCCGGGTTCCGAAAATTTTTGACCGATTTTGAAAATTTTCCGGGGTCGAAAAAATTTTGGTCCGACTTCGGAAAATTTTCCGGGGTCAGAAAAATTTTGACCGATTTTGAAAATTTTCCGGGGTCGAAGAAATTTTGGTCCGACTTCGGAAAATTTTCCGGGGTCCGAAAATTTTTGAGCGATTTTGAAAATTTTCCGGGGTCGAAAAAATTTTGGTCCGACTTCGCCGACTTTGGAAAATTTTCCGGGGTCCGAAAATTTTTGACCGATTTTGAAAATTTTCCGGGGTCGAAAAAATTTTGGTCCGACTTCGGAAAATTTTCTGGGGTCCGAAAATTTTTGACCGATTTTGAAAATTTTCCGGGGTCGAAAAAATTTTGGTCCGACTTCGGAAAATTTTCCGGGGTCCGAAAATTTTTGACCGATTTTGAAAATTTTCCGGGGTCGAAAAAATTTTGGTCCGACTTCGGAAAATTTTCCGGGGTCCGAAAATTTTTGACCGATTTTGAAAATTTTCCGGGGTCGAAAAAATTTTGGTCCGACTTCGGAAAATTTTCCGGGGTCCAAAAATTTTTGACCGATTTTGAAAATTTTCCGGGGTCGAAAAAATTTTGGTCCGACTTCGGAAAATTTTCCGGGGTCCGAAAATTTTTGACCGATTTCGAAAATTTTCCGGGGTCGAAAAAATATCGGTCCGACTTCGGAAAATTTTCCGGGGTCCGAAAATTTTTGACCGATTTTGAAAATTTTCCGGGGTCGAAAAAATTTTGGTCCGACTTCGGAAAATTTTCCGGGGTCCGAAAATTTTTGACGGATTTTGAAAATTTTCCGGGTCCGAAAAAATTTTGGTCCGACTTCGGAAAATTTTCCGGGGTCGGAAAATTTTTGACCGATTTTGAAAATTTTCCGGGGTCGAAAAAATTTTGGTCCGACTTCGGAAAATTTTCCGGGGTCCGAAAATTTTTGACCGATTTTGAAAATTTTCCGGGGTCGAAAAAATTTTTGTCCGACTTCGGAAAATTTTCCGGGGTCCGAAAAAATTTTGGTCCGATTTCGGAAAATTTTCCGGGGTCCGAAAATTTTTGACCGATTTCGAAAATTTTCCGGGGTCGAAAAAATATCGGTCCGACTTCGAAAATTTTTCTGGGGTCTGAAAATTTTTGACCGATTTTGAAAATTTTCCGGGGTCGAAAAAATTTTGGTCCGACTTCGGAAAATTTTCTGGGTCCGAAAATTTTTGACCGATTTTGAAAATTTTCCGGGGTCGAAAAAATTTTGGTCCGACTTCGGAAAATTTTCCGGGGTCCGAAAATTTTTGACCGATTTTGACAATTTTCCGGGGTCGAAAAAAATTTTGGTCCGACTTCGGAAAATTTTCCGGGGTCCGAAAATTTTTGACCGATTTTGAAAATTTTCCGGGGTCGAAGAAATTTTGGTCCGACTTCGGAAAATTTTCCGAGGTCCGAAAATTTTTGACCGATTTTGAAAATTTTCCGGGGTCGAAAAAATTTTAGTCCGACTTCGGAAATTTTTCCGGGGTCCGAAAATTTTTGACCGATTTTGAAAATTTTCCGGGGTCGAAAAAATTTTGGTCCGTCTTCGGAAAATTTTCCGGGGTCCGAAAATTTTTGACCGATTTTGAAAATTTTCCGGGGTCGAAAAAATTTTGGTCCGACTTCGGAAAATTTTAAGGGGTCCGAAAATTTTTGACCGATTTTGAAAATTTTCCGGGGTCGAAAAAATTTTCTTCCGACTTCGGAAAATTTTCCGGGATCCGAAATTTTTTGACCGATTTTGAAAATTTTCCGGGGTCGAAAAAATTTTGGTCCGAATTCGGAAAATTTTAAGGGGTCCAAAAATTTTTGACCGATTTTGAAAATTTTCCGGGGTCGAAAAAATTTTGGTCCGAATTCGGAAAAGAATTTTCCGGGGTCCGAAAATTTTTGACCGATTTTGAAAATTTTCCGGGGTCGAAAAAATTTTGGTCCGACTTCGGAAAATTTTCCGGGGTCCGAAAATTTTTGACCGATTTTGAAAATTTTTCCGGGGTCGAAAAAATTTTGGTCCGACTCGGAAAATTTTTTGGGTCCGAAAATTTTTGACCGATTTTGAAAATTTTCCGGGGTCGAAAAAATTTTGGTCCGACGTCGGAAAATTTTCCGGGGTCCGAAAATTTTTGACCGATTTTGAAAATTTTCCGGGGTCGAAAAAATTTTGGTCCGACTTCGGAAAATTTTCCGGGGTCCGAAAATTTTTGACCGATTTTGAAAACTTTCCGGGGTCGAAAAAATTTTGGTTCGAGTTCGGAAAATTTTTTCCGGGGTCGAAAAAATTTTGGTCCGATTTCGGAAAATTTTCCGGGGTCCGAAAATTTTTGACCGATTTTGAAAATTTTCCGGGGTCGAAAAAATTTTGTTCCGACTTCGGAAAATTTTCCGGGGTCGAAAAAATTTTTGTCCGACTTTGGAAAATTTTCCGGGGTCCGAAAATTTTTGACCGATTTTGAAAATTTTCCGGGGTCGAAAAAATTTTGGTCCGACTTCGGAAAATTTTCCGGGGTCCGAAAATTTTTGACCGATTTTGAAAATTTTCCGGGGTCGAAAAAATTTTGGTCCGACTTCGGAAAATTTTCCGGGGTCCGAAAATTTTTGACCGATTTTGAAAATTTTCTGGGGTCGAAAAAATTTTGGTCCGACTTCGGAAAATTTTCCGGGGTCCGAAAATTTTTGACCGATTTTGAAAATTTTCCGGGGTCGAAAAAATTTTGGTCCGACTTCGGAAAATTTTCCGGGGTCCGAAAATTTTTGACCGATTTTGAAAATTTTCCGGGGTCGAAAAAATTTTGGTCCGACTTCGGAAAATTTTCCGGGGTCCAAAAATTTTTGACCGATTTTGAAAATTTTCCGGGGTCGAAAAAATTTTGGTCCGACTTCGGAAAATTTTCCGGGGTCCGAAAATTTTTGACCGATTTTGAAAATTTTCCGGGGTCGAAAAAATTTTGGTCCGACTTCGGAAAATTTTCCGGGGTCCGAAAATTTTTGACCGATTTTGAAATATTTCCGGAGTCGAAAAAATTATGGTCCGACTTCTGAAAATTTTCCGGGTCCGAAATTTTTTGAATTTGAAATTTTTGGTCCGACTTCGGAAAATTTTCCGGGGTCCGAAAATTTTTGACCGATTTTTAAAATTTTCTGCGGTCGAAAAAATTTTGGTCCGACTTCGGAAAATTTTCCGGGGTCCGAAAATTTTTGACCGATTTTGAAAATTTTCTGCGGTCGAAAAAATTTTGGTCCGACTTCGGAAAATTTTCCGGGGTCCGAAAATTTTTCACCGATTTTGAAAATTTTCCGGGGTGGAAAAAATTTTGTTCCGACTTCGGAAAATTTTCCGGGGTCCGAAAATTTTTGACCGATTTTGAAAATTTTCGGGGTCGAAAAAATTTTGGTCCGACTTCCGAAAATTTTCCGGGGTCCGAAAATTTTTGACCGATTTTGAAAATTTTCCGGGTCGAAAAAATTTTCGTCCGACTTCTTGACCGATTTTGAAAATTTTCCGGGGTCGAAAAAATTTTGGTCCGACTTCGGAAAATTTTCCGGGGTCCGAAAATTTTTGACCGATTTTGAACTATTACGCTCCGCTGCGTAGCACTGCATTTTCCGGGGTCCGAGAATTTTTGACCGATTTTGAAAATTTTCCGGGTCGAAAAAATTTTGGTCCGACTTCGGAAAATTTTCCGGGGTCCGAAAATTTTTGACATTTAGGCCCCGCTGCGTAGCACTGCAATTTTTGACCGATTTTGAAAATTTTCCGGAGCCGCTATTACCTCCGCTGCGCAGTTTTCCGGGGTCCGAAAATTTTTGACCGATTTTGAAAATTTTCCGGGGTCGAAAAAATTTTGGTCCGACTTCGGAAAATGCTATTACGCTCCGCTGCGCCAGCACTGCTTTCCGGGGTCCGAAAATTTTTGACCGATTTTGAAAATTTTCCGGTATTACGCTCCCGCTGCGCAAGCACTGCATTTTCCGGGGTCCGAAAATTTTTGACCGATTTTGAAAATTTTCCGCTATTTACGCCCCCGCTGCGCAGCACTGCCAATATTCCAGCCGCTATTACGCCCCGCTGCGCCGGGGTCCGAAAATTTTTGACCGATTTTGAAAATTTTCCGGGGTCGAAAAAATTTTGGTCCGACTTCGGAAAATTTTCCGGGGTCCGAAAATTTTTGACCGATTTTGAAAATTTTCCGGGTCGAAAAAATTTTGGTCCGACTTCGGAAAATTTTCAAGGGTCCGAAAATTTTTGACCGATTTTGAAAATTTTCCGGGGTCGAAAAAATTTTGGTCCGACTTCGGAAAGCCGCTATTTACGCCCCGACTGCGCAGTCCGGGGTCGAAAAAATTTTGGTCCGACTTCGATTTACGCTCCGCTGCCAGCACTGCGGTCGAAAAAATTTTGGTCCGACTTCGGAAAATTTTCCGGGGTCCGAAAATTTTTGACCGATTTTGAAAATTTTCCGGGGTCGAAAAAATTTTGGTCCGACTTCGGAAAATTTTCCGGGGTCCGAAAATTTTTGACCGATTTTGAAAATTTTCCGGGGTCGAAAAAATTTTGGTCCGACTTCGGAAAATTTTCCGGGGTCCGGCTATTAGGCCCCTGCTGCGTAGCACTGCATCCGGGGTCGAAAAAATTTTGGTCCGACTTCGGAAAATTTTCCGGGGTCCGAAAATTTTTGACCGATTTTGAAAATTTTCCGGGGTCGAGCCCCGCTGCCGCAGCACTGCAATATTCCAGCCCGCTATTACTTCCGGGGTCGAAAAGCTATTACGGCTCCGCATGCGCAGTACACTGCAACGACTTCGGAAAATGTTCCGGGATCCTAAAATTTTTGAACGATTTTGAAAATTTTCCGGGGTCGAAAAAAATTTTGGTCCGAATTCGGAAAATTTTAAAAGGTCCGAAAATTTTTGACCGATTTTGAAAATTTTCCGGGGTCGAAAAAATTTTGGTCCGACTTCGGAAAATTTTCCGGGGTCCGAAAATTTTTGACCGATTTTGAAAATTTTCCGGGGTCGAAAAAATTTTGGTCCGACTTCGGAAAATTTTCCGGGGTCCGAAAATTTTTGACCGATTTTGAAAATTTCTATTACGCCCCGCTGCGTAGCACTGCAATTTCCAGCCGCTATTTAGGCCCCGCCGCTGCAGCCAGCACTGCAATTTTCCAGCCGCTTTACGCCCCGCTGCGTAGCACTGCAATATTCCGGCCGCTATTAGGCTCCGCTGCGCAGCACTGCATATTCCAGCCGCTATTACGCCCCGCATGCGCAAGCACTGCAATTATTCCAGCCGCTATTACGCTGCTGCCCAGCACTGCAAAATTTCCAGCCGCTATTAGCTCCGCTGCGCAGCACTGAATACTCCGGCCGCTATTACGCTCCGCTGCGTAGCACTGCAATATTTCCAGCCGCTATTAGGCTCCGCTGCGTAGCACTGCAATATTCCGGCCGCTATTACGCTCCGCTGCGTAGCACTGCAATATTCCGGCCGCTATTACGCTCCGCTGCGTAGCACTGCAATATTCCGGCCGCTATTAGGCTCCGCTGCGTAGCACTGCAATATTCCAGCTTGACCGATTTTGAAAATTTTCCGGGTCGAAAAAATTTTGGTCCGACTTCGGAAAATTTTCCGGGGTCCGAAAATTTTTGACCGATTTTGAAAATTCCGCTATTACGGCTCCGCTGCGTAGCACTGCTTCGGAAAATTTTCCGGGATCCGAAAATTTTTGACCGATTTTGAAAATTTTCCGGGGTCGAAAAAATAAAAATTTTGGTCCGACTTCGGAAAATTTTCCGCGGTCCGAAAAATTTTGACCTATTTTGGCCGCTATTACGCTCCGCTGCGTAGCACTGCAATATTCCGGCCGCTATTACGCTCCGCTGCGTAGCACTGCAATATTCCGGCCGCTATTAGGCTCCGCTGCGTAGCACTGCAATATTCCGGCCGCTATTACGCTCCGCTGCGTAGCACTGCGGTCCGACGCTATTAGGCTCCGCTGCGTAGCACTGCAATATTCCAGCCGCTATTACGCTCCGCTGCCGTAGCACTGCAATATTCCAGCCGCTATTAGGCTCCCGCTGCGCAGCACTGCAATATTCCAGCCGCTATTAGCTCCGCTGCGCAGCACTGCAATATTCCAGCCGCTATTAGGCTCTGCCGCGTAGCACTGCAATATTCCAGCCGCTATTAGGCTCTGCCGCGTAGCACTGCAATATTCCAGCCGCTATTAGGCGCTGAAAATTTTCCGGGGTCGAAAAAATTTTGGTCCGACCTCGGAAAATTTGCCGGGGTCCGAAAATTTTTGACCGATTTGGAAAATTTTCCGGGGTCGAAAAAATTTTGGGCTATTACGCTCCGCTGCGTAGCACTGCAATATTCCGGCCGCTATTAGGCTCCGCTGCGTAGCACTGCAATATTCCGGCCGCTATTAGGCTCCGCTGCGTAGCACTGCCGATTTTGAAAATTTTCCGGGGTCGAAAAAATTTTGGTCCGACTTCGGAAAATTTTCCGGGCTATTACGCCCCGCTGCGAGCGCTGCGCAGGCTGCGTGAGCACTGCAATATTCCAGCTTTTCCGGGGTCGAAAAAATTTTGGTCCGACTTCGGAAAATTTTCCGGGGTCCGAAAATTTTTGACCGATTTTGAAAATTTTCCGGGGTCGAAAAAATTTTGGTCCGACTTCGGAAAATTTTCCGGGGTCCGAAAATTTTTGACCGATTTTGAAAATTTTCCGGGGTCGAAAAAATTTTGGTCCGACTTCGGAAAATTTTCCGGGGGCTATTACGGCTCCCGCTGCGGCAGCACTGCAATATTCCAGCCGCTATTACGCTCCGCTGCTGCTAGCACTGCAAAATTTTCCGGGGTCCGAAAATTTTTGACCGATTTTGAAAATTTTCCGGGGTCGAAAAAATTTTGGTCCGACTTCGCTATTACGCTCCGCTGCGTAGCACTGCAGCCATTTTTGACCGATTTTGAAAATTTTCCGGGGTCGAAAAAATTTTGGTCCGACTTCGGAAAATTTTCCGGGGTCCGAAAATTTTTGACCGATTTTGAAAATTTTCCGGGGTCGAAAAAATTTTGGTCCGACTTCGGAAAATTTTCCGGGGTCCGAAAATTTTTGACCGATTTCCCCCCCCTCCACCCCTGCAATACTCCAGCGCTATTACGCTCCGCTGCGTTTGCACTGCAATATTACAGCCGCTAGCCTCGCTGCGGTAGCACTGCAAAAATTATATTCCGGGGTCGAAAAAATTTTGGTCCGACATTTTGAAAATTTTCCGGGGTCGAAAAAGTT